>JASFAX010003918.1:0-41046 GCA_030737875.1 Allium sativum
ACTCTTCATTTATTTTTATATTTTTTTTTTTTTTTTTTTTTTTTTTTTATTTTTTTAGAGAGAGATTGTTTTTTTTTTTCATTTATAGAAATCTTCTTCGTTATCTCATCTTCGTCATCTTCGTTGCCCATAGTCACTATATACATAAAAATCACATTTTTATATTTTGATGTCTTTAAAATAAAAATCACATTTTTATTTGTTCGTTTTCAATTTAATATCATATTTTTATAATCACTTCATATATTTAAAAATCGAATTTTTACTATGCTATTCAATATATAAAAATCATAGTTTTACTATCACGCCCTATGGATAAAAATTCTATTTCTACATTGCTACTATATAGATAAAAATTCCATTTCAAAAATATAGATTTCGCCTTTATAAAAATATAGATTTCGCCTTGATAAAAATAAAGTTTTCACCTTTATAAAAATAAAGTTTTCTCCTTTATAAAAATAAAGTTTTCGCCTTTATAAAAATAAAGTTTTCGCCTTTATAAAAATAAAGTTTTCGCCTTTATAAAAATAAAGATTTCATCCTTTCAAAAATATAGATTTCATCATTATAAAAATTACCACTTTATCTCAACGTATATAAAATAAAAATCAGATTTTTATTTCGCTACATATACAAAGATGATATTTTTATATTCTCTATCCTATAAAGATTATATTTTTAATACTTTAAAAATATAAAAATCATATTTTTAATATTTCTATATAGTAAAGATTATATTTTTAATACTTTAAAAATATAAAAATCATATTTTTACTTCTTCTACTCAATAAAAATTCCGTCTTTTCTATTTTAAAGTTCAAACCTTTCTCTTTTTAAAGTTTAAATCTTTTTCTATTTAAAAGATTAAACCTTTTCTATTTCAAAGTTTAAACCCCTTTTTTTTTTAAACCTTAAAATAAAATCAGTTTTTATTTCCTTTAAAAATCAGTTTTTATAATTCTTTTTAAATCAGTTTTAAAGTTTCTAAAAATCAGTTTTAAAGTTCTTTTTAAATTCTTTTTTAAAGTTCTTTTTAAATTCTTTTTAAATCAGTTTTAAAGTTTCTAAAAATCAGTTTTAAAATTTCTTTATAAAAATCAGTTTATAAATTCTAAAAAAAACAGTTTTTAAATTCTTTAAAAATCCAGTTTTTACATCTAAAAAAAATCAGTTTTCAAATCTAAAAAAAATCAGTTTTCAAATCTAAAAAAAATCAGTTTTTAAATTCGAAAATAAAAATAAAAATAAAATAAAATTGCTCACCGCAGCTTGCGAAGGGGAGGAGGGAAGAAGAGGGCGTCGGCGGCTCGTTGGTGGCGTTCGGAGGTGTCGCGGCGGCTTCGAGGCTTCGACTGGGGGGGGGGGGGGCTGCTTCGATTCGACGTCGTGAGGGTTCGTCGGCTTCGCTGGAAGGAGGAGGTCGGACGGAGGGGTGGGACGTCGCGTGGGTTCGTCGGCGGCGGCTCCGATTTGATTAGGTTTTCCTTTTTTTATTTAATTTTGCAAAAGGGTTGACTTTTACATATGACCTCGAAACGAGGCCCACCGCCTGTCGTCCATAGCGTTTTACCCCCATTCCGAACACAATGGGATATGTATCGTAAGCTGATTTGATCGCTACAATTAGTTTCCGTTGAATTTACCTTTAAATCCTTATATTGAATTTTAAACGTACATTTCAAATTACTGGGGTCACATACTAACTAGAAAAATTCCAGAAAAATATTTTCTAGCTTCGTATTGACGATACGGTCCTAACAAAACTAGTTTCGTCGAATTCTGAGACCGTTGGAAAAATGGCCAATTTCCAGTCGATTAAAATCAACTGAAACGGGTCAAACGCGTTTTCCTTTGCCACGCTCACATATTGATTCGAAAAATTATGAAACTTGAAACCTAACAATAACTTTACATCCCGGACCCAACAAAACTGGTTTCATCGAAATCCGAGGTCGTTTGCAAAATGTCCATTTTTAAGGGCCTGAATTCCATAGCGACTATTCAGAATTTTCAACTGGACATATCTTTTGATTCTCGCTACGAAATTTTGATCTTTCGGATTCGTTGGAAAGATATCCACATTTAGATCCTATCATTTTTTGTTTCACTAAAATCCGGATTGTTTTGCACCCGGTATATTCAATTGAAATTTGAAATCGAATTATCGAACTACCGCGCCATTTTCAATTCCATTATAATTATATATAATTATTTATATTCTAACGACGACGTATATAATATATACGTCGAATTCTATTCAAAATAATTTCTCGTCGATATTATTTAAAATAATCTATTTTAAATAATCAAAGTTCGCTAAAATTGCCAAAATAAAAATTTTAAACTGGCCCAGATTTTCCGGGTTATTACAATCTCCCCCACTTAAAACTTTTCGTCCCCGAAAAGGAACAAAGTCGAAAGTGGTTTGATTATTCAGCTCTACGCTCGATCTGGCTTCCATTCTCCAACTCTTTAGTTTCTGAGAATTTTCAAAATTTCAAAAATTTGGCTAACACCCTAAATTTTTGAAAAATTTCGCCATAACCTCCCCTGCACCGGGAGCATCGGGGAATTTCAAATAGCTTCCCCGGTCCTTCAGATCTCAAAAAGAAAAAGAAAAAGCCAAGCGGCTAGCCAATAGGCTCACAAAATCATCATCACCCAAACAAAACAGTAAATTATGTAGTGAACATGTACCTATTTGCCGGGCAAACAAATTTTATTCTCTGCTCTAGCCTCCTTGCTATGACCTGTTCAATGTAAGTATATGTATATGCAAGCAAATGCGACCAATTTTCAATACAATTCAATATTTGGTCTAATGGTTCAAAAATTAGCAAACAAATAAACAAACAACACAAACATCAATCAATTAGTGAATCTAACGTTTCAAATTCATAATTTTGATACATATACAGAAAATCTTGTTTTTGATGCCAATTCACAACAAAGTGTTCTAGCTATATAAGATTTGGTTCTCACACCAGTCTAATGGAAATATATAGATATCACACTTTCGTTACTCGAAAATGAATACTAATGACGACTAGTCAATCATCAGAATCATCTTCGGGCCACTAGAGTATGATTCTATATCTATCCAGTATATTAAAACTTCGAATATACGTTCATGACGCATATACACGAAATCTATATATACTCGATTGTCCATATTCAAAATAAATAAATATTCAAATACGTGTAAGACGATTTAAATTTCAAAACAAAATTGTTTTCATTTGAAAAATATACTCTTCACACTCGTTCTAGGACACTACTGATCCTATCTCTAACGAGTCATTCTAATTGGATATTACTAATCCAATATCTGATGAATTCTTTCGTATGGTTCTAATGTGTCTTGTTCTCTAGCTTTGCAAACCAAAGCTCTGATACCAACTGAAGCGACCCGAAACTTCCCCGGTCTCCGAAGAGATGAGAAAGAACGAATTACTGTGAGGACAAGACAAATCAGAACACAAACAGAAGAACATTTCACTGTTATTACAACAATGCACCAGATTACAAGAATATACAGAGTATAAATGAATATTACACAGAAATATCAGAGATTTAAATTACATTTAAATACCTAGCAGCGGAAAATAATACAATACACAACTAGAAGAGATATACGGATACAAAGCTTTCCGGATATCATTCCAGCTGTAAACCAGGATCCTGTGAATATAAATCTGCAAAACCAAAACTACTAGCTGCCCGTGTCGAAAATAAGGGCACCCAGAGTTTAGGTTAAAACAATAAACTCCAGGTCAGTCATGTGACTGGTGTGAGAACTAAAACAGTTATTTAAAACTTTACTTTAAAAGAGAGTAATTCAAGGGACCACGCCGTATAACACGGAACGGGTTTCCTCCCAAGAATACTAGTGCATAGAATAAACAGCGCAATGCTTTTTCGAAAAATGAAGCTATTATAAGACCCAGGTCCCATCACACAATGCAACGCAAGCCGGAGGATAGGGTTTTACCATATAACAGCCAAACATGCTTGATACGTTTAAAACAAATCATTTGATACTATAATAAGTGTATAGTGTCAAACACAATTTCAATCATAAATATAAATCATAGACGGCATGAGTGCCCCATCCCACTATGTCGCTATACTAGGCTCTACAAATAAAGCCGAAATACACGTATTGGAAATTGGATTTCCATCATGGTGGCTCCTGATTCGAAAGATTGATCGCGTAGTACAAATCACCGCGGCTTACGTCTCAGCGAGAGAAAACACCGCTATGCACGTCCGCACTTTTGGGACTCAAGTATCACCGCGGCTTACGTCCCAGCAAGAGAAAACACCGCTTACTCTATCCCTCCGAGCACGAAGCTCAATATCGGTCGACCGAATCCACTACACTAAAAATGTATACTGATCAAACCATCAGTTTACCACCATCCCGGGCTGTGAGGCTCGCGGATCAACGCTATACACAAAGCCATGCTATATCAGCTGCGCTTTGATCATCAACCACCAAACTTTGCTTTTTAACAAAAGTCTGGATCACTGCATCTCAGTATGCCACACTATCAATCCATATCGTACCACTGATTTCTGCCAATATATAACCTCTGAGCTCATATGTCTCAGAGAAGGGCGTTAAGCAAGAGAATAAATTCTCCGCCGCCAAACAGATATATATTTAGCAGAGATCAGCAAATACAATATAAAGGAATACAATGTCAGACACACCATCCATTTACAAGTCCGTTCTAGGTCTGAACGAAACCAGAGGCACTTTCGTCGCATATCCATCCATCTCCAAGTACGTCTGGACGACCGCCAACTATTTCCATCCTCTTGGGTGTACAGCCCAATCAGGATCGTCAGTAATTATCCAAGCGATGTGAAGACTTCCGGTCTTCAACCACCGTCTTCCTCTTCGACATCTCGTCGAATCGGTTATTCAGAATGGGTGTAAACCCGGCCTTTCTGAATAACCCACGTATATGATAAACAAATGTTACACAAACACATCAAACGCCTCATTCCAATTCAGAATATTCTTCTATTCACAAAATCACATTTTTAGGGAAAGGTTCCCATTAATTTTATCCAAGATAAATTCTTCTAAATTTATTCTTTAATCTTCCTTTGGATATCATTTCAATCCATATTATGGTTTTCCAAACTAGTCGGGATTAGCGAACCACACCGAAGTAATTATTATTTTATTTCCCAATCCCAACCTATATATCCCATGGAGAAAACTGGTAATACTCCACATCTAACACCACGGTGTTATCGGTAAAATTAATTACCATTTCACGTTCAAATCTAATTAAAGATTTAACTATCGCTTTGGAGTAAAACTGGTGGTACTCCATTCTCGATCACCTTTCAGATTTGATAATTTAAATAATCAATTCATTTTTCAATCTAATTAAAGATTCATTAAAACTCCACTTAGTTTTAATCTTCTCAAAAATCGTTATCTTGCCTTTAACTGGGTTAAAGAACCAATGTCTTCTAAAACACGATTCACGATAAACCCAAATCACATTTGATATTAAATACAAGGCTCTGAATAGAAAATATATCGGCTTACATTCAATATCAAATTCTGAAACCAACATATATCGTATTGGAAATAGCGATATAAAATATATCTTTCAAATCCCCATAACAATATTTGTATAGTCACGAAATCCAACATCGAAATATCCCGAAGATAATTTCGATTCAACTCCAGTCCAATCCACGTATTGGGAGTATTGATTATTTTTAAAATCACTTTCAAATTCAATTTATTTATTTCAAAAATAAATTGATTTTAATTCTAGTTCAAAACTAGTTTATTTCGATAAAAATCTATTTTTATCTTTTCAAATGTGGAATTTTCCAGCTCAACTCTTTCCAATCCATATATTATGATTTTACACAAATTATAGATATTTTTAATAATTTTACCAAGGCCCGTACAGTCGATTTCCAACAACGGCCATCGAACTGCACTTACAGCGACCTTTTTCGAATTTGATTTGGACATAACTCCAAATCCAACCGTTAGATATCAAATTTCTAATATTCATTGGAAAGCTCTTTTCGATACGAACCCAACGGTTCTGGTTTTAGGAGAATCCGACGGTCGGATCTCCCGCAATGTCCGTTTGAAATAAATGGTCGAAATTCACGAACTGCCGCGGCGCGGCGCGTTCTATTCAGGCCATTATATATATAATATATATATATTATATATATTTCGTCGATTTCCTTTTAAAACGAATTTTATAAGTAGTTCCACATTCGTTTCAAAACAATTTCAACTTCCATTTCAATTCAAATCAAAATTGAATTCTTCTTTCTAAATTCGTTTTAAAATTCATTTCTATTCAATTCAATTTGAATTTCAATTCATTTCGAAATCGTTTTCAATTCAATTCATTTCGAAATCGTTTTCAATTCAATTCATTTCGAAATCGTTTTCAATTCAATTCATTTCGAAATCGTTTTCAATTCAATTCATTTCGAAATCGCTTTCAATTCAATTCATTTCGAAATCGTTTTCAATTCAATTCATTTCGAAATCGTTTTCAATTCAATTCATTTCGAAATCGTTTAAAATCGATATAAATATCGTTTACGTCAAAATGGCGTCAATCTAATCAACACGGCTTTATATTTTCAAAACTTCTTTATTCTATCCAACAAATGAATATTATCCCATTCAACACATGAATCTATATTTATTTCAACACACGACTAATCTCAACACATGAGTACTGTCAACACATCACTATTTTTATATTCAACACATGAATTTTCTTGTATAATATTCATTACTTTCCCGATTGGAATGAGGCCCAATCAATCACCATATGACGTTAATTATATGGATTCCATACAACACATGTATATAATAGCAATAATAAACAATCAAACATCAACCAAAGTGCACTACACTGTATAAGCATCAAATATAGATATCTTACGCTTATAACAGCCTGTCAATCAATCGATCGACATATTTAATCAATCAGGATGAGTGAACTTCAAATTTCATCCCAAACCCGTGTGGGGTTTCAAACAATCAAACACAGATTTTTAGTTGTGCAGTTGGGCGATGTGTAAAATTTATCGACCCATTCAATATCAGTCAAATCAGTGTATATAAACAAATCGGCCGATTTGTTTATAAATATTTATTTATTCACTTTCACGTTAAAACTATATTTTTAATGATAATATATTTTATTTTGACACATGAATTTCTATTCATTTCATTTACACAATAAAAATGATACTTTTATTTTTCTAACATATTTTAGAAAATTTCGGCGGCATAACGGCACGATACTAGAAACGGGACAAGGCCTAGCCTTACCCCCGGTCTAGTGAAGGCCCACGCCATTCACACATCAATCAATCCATTCATTTCACCAAACAATTCAGTTCAAACCAAATAATCTAACCAACTACACAACCAAACAAACAAGTCCATGGTATGTGGACGGGTGTCGGGTGCTACTAAGCACCGTCTGCATCCTAGTATATATATAACTAGAAAAAGAAGTTGAAGAGTGAGAAGTTCTCACCTAAAGCTATCCAATACCACGACTCTTCATTTATAGAAATCTTCTTCGTTATCTCATCTTCGTCATCTTCGTTGCCCGTAGTCACTATATACATAAAAATCACATTTTTATATTTTGATGTCTTTAAAATAAAAATCACATTTTTATTTGTTCGTTTTCAATTTAATATCATATTTTTATAATCACTTCATATATTTAAAAATCGAATTTTTACTATGCTATTCAATATATAAAAATCATATTTTTACTATCACGCCCTATGGATAAAAATTCTATTTCTACATTGCTACTATATAGATAAAAATTCCATTTCAAAAATATAGATTTCGCCTTTATAAAAATATAGATTTCGCCTTGATAAAAATAAAGTTTTCGCCTTTATAAAAATAAAGTTTTCTCCTTTATAAAAATAAAGTTTTCGCCTTTATAAAAATAAAGTTTTCGCCTTTATAAAAATAAAGATTTCATCCTTTCAAAAATATAGATTTCATCATTATAAAAATTACCACTTTATCTCAACGTATATAAAATAAAAATCATATTTTTATTTCGCTACATATACAAAGATGATATTTTTATATTCTCTATCCTATAAAGATTATATTTTTAATACTTTAAAAATATAAAAATCATATTTTTAATATTTCTATATAGTAAAGATTATATTTTTAATACTTTAAAAATATAAAAATCATATTTTTACTTCTTCTACTCAATAAAAATTCCGTCTTTTCTATTTTAAAGTTCAAACCTTTCTCTTTTTAAAGTTTAAATCTTTTTCTATTTAAAAGATTAAACCTTTTCTATTTCAAAGTTTAAACCCCTTTTTTTTTTAAACCTTAAAATAAAATCAGTTTTTATTTCCTTTAAAAATCAGTTTTTATAATTCTTTTTAAATCAGTTTTAAAGTTTCTAAAAATCAGTTTTAAAGTTCTTTTTAAATTCTTTTTTAAAGTTCTTTTTAAATTCTTTTTAAATCAGTTTTAAAGTTTCTAAAAATCAGTTTTAAAATTTCTTTATAAAAACCAGTTTATAAATTCTAAAAAAAACAGTTTTTAAATTCTTTAAAAATCCAGTTTTTACATCTAAAAAAAATCAGTTTTCAAATCTAAAAAAAATCAGTTTTCAAATCTAAAAAAAATCAGTTTTTAAATTCGAAAATAAAAATAAAAATAAAATAAAATTGCTCACCGCAGCTTGCGAAGGGGAGGAGGGAAGAAGAGGGCGTCGGCGGCTCGTTGGTGGCGTTCGGAGGTTTCGCGGCGGCTTCGAGGCTTCGACTGGGGGGGCTGCTTCGATTCGACGTCGCGAGGGTTCGTCAGCTTCGCTGGAAGGAGGAGGTCGGACGGAGGGGTGGGGCGTCGCGAGGGTTCGTCGGCGGCGGCTCCGATTTGATTAGGTTTTCCTTTTTTTATTTAATTATTTAATTTTGCAAAAGGGTTGACTTTTACATATGACCTCGAAACGAGGCCCACCGCCTGTCGTCCATAGCGTTTTACCCCCATTCCGAACACAATGGGATATGTATCGTAAGCTGATTTGATCGCTACAATTAGTTTCCGTTGAATTTACCTTTAAATCCTTATATTGAATTTTAAACGTACATTTCAAATTACCGGGGTCACATACTAACTAGAAAAATTCCAGAAAAATATTTTCTAGCTTCGTATTGACGATACGGTCCTAACAAAACTAGTTTCGTCGAATTCTGAGACCGTTGGAAAAATGGCCAATTTCCAGTCGATTAAAATCAACTGAAACTGGTCAAACGCGTTTTCCTTTGCCACGCTCACATATTGATTCGAAAAATTATGAAACTTGAAACCTAACAATAACTTTACATCCCGGACCCAACAAAACTGGTTTCATCGAAATCCGAGGTCGTTTGCAAAATGTCCATTTTTAAGGGCCTGAATTCCATAGCGACTATTCAGAATTTTCAACTGGACATATCTTTTGATTCTCGCTACGAAATTTTGATCTTTCGGATTCGTTGGAAAGATATCCACATTTAGATCCTATCATTTTTTGTTTCACTAAAATCCGGATTGTTTTGCACCCGGTATATTCAATTGAAGTTTGAAATCGAATTATCGAACTACCGCGCCATTTTCAATTCCATTATAATTATATATAATTATTTATATTCTAACGACGACGTATATAATATATACGTCGAATTCTATTCAAAATAATTTCTCGTCGATATTATTTAAAATAATCTATTTTAAATAATCAAAGTTCGCTAAAATTGCCAAAATAAAAATTTTAAACTGGCCCAGATTTTCCGGGTTACTACAGTTGGGTTCGTATCGAAAAGAGATTTCTAATGAACATTTGAAATTAGAAATCTAACGGTTGGATTTGGAATTATGTCCAAATCAAATTTGGAAAAGGTCGTTGTAAGTGCAGTTCGATGGCCGTTGATGGAAATCGACTGTACGGGCCTTGATAAAATTATTAAAAATAGTAATAATTTGTGTAAAATCATAAGAAATGATTTGGAAAGAATTGGGATGAAAAACTCCATATTTGGAAAGATAAAAATAGATTTTTATCGAAATGAACTAGTTTTAAACTAGAATTATAATTCTATTTATTATTAAATAAATAAATTGAATTTGAAAAGGGTTTTAAAGGTAACTAGAATTTCCAATAATTGAATTGGAATGGATTTGAATCGAAATCGTCTTCGGATTATTTCGATGTTGGTTTTCGTAATTATACAGATGTTATTATGGACATTTGAAAGATATATATATATATATATCGTTATTTCCAATACGATATTTGTTGGTCGTAGAATTTGATATTGAATATATATTTTCTATTCAGAGCCTTGTATTTAATATCAAACGTGATTTGGGTTTGTCGTGAATGGTGTCTTCATTAACACTATTCTTGAACCCAGTTGAGAAAAGATTAAATCTTTTTATTTAGATTTAATGAAGTGTACCAATTAAATAATATTTAATTGGAATTGAATTGATATTGATTTTTGGGTTTATCGTGAACAGTGTTTTAAATAACACTTGTTCTTTAACCCGATAATTAATGGAATGTGATTTTGGGTTTATCGTGAACCGTGTTTTAAATGACACTGATTCTTTAACCTTGTTAAAGATTAAAACTAAGTGGAGTTTTAATGAATCTTTAAATAGATTGAAAAGATCGAGAATGGAGTATCGCCAGTTTTACTCCAGGCGATAGTTAAATCTTTAATTAGATTTGAACGTGAAATGGTAATTGAATTTACCAATAACATCGTGGTGTTAGATATGAAGTATTACCAGTTTTACTTCATGGGATGAATAGGTGGGGATTCGGAAGTAAAATAAATGATTACTCCGGTGTGTTTCGCTAATCCCGACTAGTTTGAATTGATATTCAAAGAAGATTAAAGAATAAATTTAAAGAATTTATCTTTGATAAAATTTATGGGAACCTTTCCCAAAGTATAAGAATATTTGAATAAAAGAATATTCTGAATTGGAATGAGGTGTATGTTGTATTTGTGTAACACTTGTTTATTATATACGCGAGTTATTCAGAAAGACCGGGTTTATCCCATTCTGAATAACTAATTCGACGTGGTGTCGAAGATGAAGACGGTGGTTGAAGACCGGAGGTCTTCACGTCGTTTGGGTGATTACTGATGATCTTGGTTGGTCCGTAAACCCAAGAGGAGAGAATCAGTTAGTGGTCGTCCAGACGTACTTGGAGATCGATGGATAAGCGAGGTACAAGGTGCCTTCGGTTTCGTTCAGACCCGGAACGGACTTGTAAATGGACCGTGTGTCTGACATTGGATTTTATTTTGTGTGATTGATTTCTATTAAATATATATCTGTTTGGCGGCGGAGAATTTATTCTCTTTCCTAACGCCCTTCTCTGAGACGTACGAGCTCAGGGGTTATATATTGATGGATATCAAACGCATGGAGTGAATTGCCTGTGTGGCATGCCTAAGTGGCAATTGATCAAGGCTTCTGTTGAAAAGCAAAGTCTTGTGGTGATGATCAAAGCACGGCCTGTGTGGCATAGCTTTGTGTAACGTTGATTCGCGAGCCTCACACCCCGGTTGTGAACCAAAAACGGGAGAGGACCTCAGGGAGGACATGCGTTTCTTTCTAGTTAGAAGTGGCGTCAGTGGTTTTACACGCCCTGACGAGTTTGACTTATGTGGTTGTTGCTGTTGCGAGGCGCCTCGGTTAGATCGGACGATCCGGCTCCGATGGAGTCATTCGTTGGCTCATTTACGCCCCATAGGGCGGGGAAACGTAGTGTTCAGGAATTTTAATCCACATTGGTGGACCGACCCTGTCGCTCCAAGGGTCGATGCGCTCTGACCCTAAGGCTCGGGCTAGAGAGTCTCGAAGTCGGTGAGGACTATCTTTTGTCTCGGTTCACAGACAGAAATCCAATTTCCAAATACGTGACATTTGCGGTTTTATTTGTAGAGCCTAGTATGGCGACATAGTGGGATGGGGCGCTTATGTCGTCTATGATTGATACTTATGATTTGAAGTTGTGTTATACACTATGCACTTATAATAGTATCAAATGATTTGTTTTAAACGTATCAAGCATTCTTGGCTATTATAAGGTAAAAACCCCATCCTCCGGCTTGCGTTGCATTATGTGATGGGAACTGGGTCTTATAATAGGTTCATTGTTCTTTATTTAGCATTGCGCTGTTTGTTTTATGCACTGGTATTCTTGGGAGGAAACCCGTTCCGTGTAATACGACGTGGTCCCTTGATTTACCGAACTTTAAAATAAAGATTAATAACTGTTTTAGTTCTCACACCAGTCCCATGACTGACCTAGAGTTTATTGTTTTAACCTAAACTCTGGGTGCCCCTATTTTGACACGGGCAGCTAGTAGTTTTGGTTTTGCAGATTTATATTCAAAGGATCCTGGTTTACAGCTGGAATGATATCCGGAAAACTTTGTATCCGTATATCTCCTTCAGTCGTGTATTGTATTATTTTCCGCTTCTATGTAATTTATTGTAATCTATGATATTTCTGTGTAATATTTATTCATTTATACTCTGTATATTCTTGTAATCTGATGGCAATATTGTAATATACAATGAAATGTTCTTCCGTCTGCGTTCTGTTGTGGCTTGTTCTCGAACTATTCGCGCTTTCCTCACCGGGGAAGTTACGGGTTTTCACAACAATTTCCAGAGTCGCCGCCATTCTTTTTCCTTAAACAAAGAGATCAGACAAAATAATTTGGGTGCACCAACTTTGAAATATGGTCAGCCTAATTAGAGACTAAGGGGAACTTTTTTTTTAAAACTAGGGTTTTGCTTGTTATGTTTTTAATTTTTTGTTGTATTTTCATTGTGTTTTGAAATTTGTCCAAGCAGTTTCTAGGTCTATAAAATCTAGGAAACCAGTTAGTGTGTTAATTGGCAGATTACTAGAGTCTACAAAATCTAGGATTTACTGGTTATGGGGTTGTAATAAGGGGAAATATGATCTAGGGGTTTAGATTAGTCTAGGATTTTGAGCGTTGGGATAGAATAGAAGTAGGGATTGCGAGTTTACATGGTCTTGTAAGTGGGATCTATTCTATCACCTAGTAGAAACCTTAGGAATGCAGCAGCAGGCAGGATTTTTCCGAAGCTGGGTATCTCTATGTGTCATTTACTTTTCTACATGTCTATTTCTGCTGCATTCTATGATATGTGATTATTTTAATATCCCGTAATTTTTTGAACTCTGTGATAAATTGCAATAAACCCTATTCACACCCCTCTAGGGTTAATCTAGATCCAACAATGAGGACGATGTTTACTACCTTCATGAGAGAGATGCCTGCTTAGGGATATTCAGGGAGCAGTTCCTAATGCTGCTAACGGTGGTGGTGAAGCGGTGCAAGCGCCTAGAGCTGGTTTTGCCAAGCTTAACGAGGATTATACTAGGCTTGGTGGGAAGTCGTTCCACGAAACGGAATCGGCTATGGATGTTCAAGATTAGATTGATAGTTGTGAACGCATCTTCGAGGATTTAGGGATCGAGCATGCGATGAAGAGAAAGCTAGCATCACCTCAACTTCAAGGGCAGGCTATGAATTAGTGGAATGCTATTAAAGCAGATACTCTTGAGGATCAAGTTACATGGAATCAGTTTAAGACTCGCTTTAGTGACAAGTTTATCCCAACTGCTCAGAAATCAGAATTGTTTAGGAATTTTTTGGAACTTAAGCAGAATGATAGGGCAGTCTCGGAATATATTGTTGAATTCGATGCTCTATCGAAATATGGATTATCTCTTATCAATACTGCCGAGAAGAAGAACGAGAAGTTCATAAATGGCTTAGACGAGTACTTTAGGGAAAGGCTGATAAATCATATAGATGAGACATTCGAGTCTATTTTGGGAAAGGCATTGAGATCTGAGAGCCTTTACCCTAAGTCGAAGACCGAGGTTGTTGTTACATCTGTAGGAGAGCCAAAGCTGTAGGCAAGCTGTGGAGGCAAGAATAATTTCCAGAATAAGAGAAAACAGAACCAAACCAAGGATGGTCATAAAAAGAGGGATAAGAAAGATGTAGATTGCTATAGCTGTGCCAAGAAGGACCATTATGCCAAAGAATGTCTTGTAAAGCCCGCGGACAGGAAGTGCTTCAATTGCGGCCAAGTGGGACACTACAAGGATAAATGTCCACAACCCCCTAAAGAGAAGCAGATTGTGAAAGCGTATGCTATCAACGTTGTTCCTTCTTCATCAAATGCCCCAACTGCGACCGAAAAAGGAAAGGGTGTCGTCATTCAAGGTATGCTTTCCATTTATGATGTTCCTATTCGAGTATTGTTTGATATCGGGGAATCCCATTCCTTTATATCTAGTGAGCTGATAGATAGGTTGGGATTGAAACCTGAGATTGTTGATAGACCTTTAGTTGTGACGAACCCGATCGGTGGTTCGACTAGCCTTAGTATGATTTGCCGAAATTTGGTCTTATCGTGTCATGGATGTACGTTTTCTTGTGATTGCTTTATTGGGCTTTACTGGGTTTGGCATTATTTTAGGAGTCAACTGGCTCCAAAGGTATAGGGTGGTGGTAGACCGTGAGGGGTCTTTGGTGACCATTAGAGCGGATGATGGGTGGAGGGTACTGTTTGGTTGCCTACCTAGTGATGGGGTGATGACTAGTTTTATAAATTCCCTCAACATCCTGCATGATGAGTTGTCAGATGTGCCTATTGCTGGTGAGTATTCAGACATCTTTGGGGAAGTGACCGGACTTCCACCACACCGGGAGATCGAGTTTCGGATTGATTTAGTGAAAGATGTCAGGCCTATAGTGATGCCTCTTCATCATATGGCACCAAGGGAGCAGTGCGAGCTCGAGGTGCAAGTAAGCGATCTTTTGAAGAAGGGATTTATCCGAAGAAGTGTTTCCGAGTAGGGAGCACCAGTTGTACTTGCTACTAAGGCAGATGGTTCCCTTCGCTTATGTGTAGACTACCGCAAGTTGAACAAGGTGACGAGGAAGAATAAGTATCCTTTCCCACTGATAGATGATTTGTTTGATCAGTTGAATGGAGTGAGAGTTTCCACCCAGTTAGATCTCACGACAAGTTTTCATCAGCTCCAAGTAGCAGTTGAGGGTATACCTAAAACGACATTTTGGACGCCGTTTTTATTCTATGAGTGGTTAGTCATGCTATTCGGGTTGACCAATGCACCAGCATATTTTGTGGACCTTGTGAATAGGGTTTTTAGAAATCAATTCACTAAGTGTGTTCTTGTGTTCGTGGACGATATCTTTGTTTACTCGAGGACAGAGGAAGAACACAAGGAACATTTGAGGACAGTTATGGAGGTGTTGAGGAAACACCAATTGAAAGTCAAAATTTTCAAATGTCACTTCTAGAGGAGGGAAGTGAGGTTCTTGGGCTATGTTGCTTCAGAGAATGGTATTGCCGTGGACCCTGCAAAGGTGGCTACAGTGCAAGATTGGTCTACACCCAAAAATGCAACAGACGTGAGAAGTTTCTTGGGATTAGCTAGATGTTATCGTAAGTTTATTCAGGACTTCTCCAAGATAGTGCACCATTAACTCAGTTGACCAAGAAGAATCATACTTTCGTCTGGGACGAAAGGTATGAGAATGCATTTAAGAGCCTAAAGGAAAAGTTAATGTGCGAATCAGTGTTAGTTATTCCTAAAGGGAACTAAGAGATGGTGGTATACACGGATGCCTGTGGTACCGGATTAGGTGTTGTATTGATGCAAGGAGGTAGGGTTGTATCTTATGTTAGTTAGCAACTGAAACCGCATGAGAAAAGGTATCCTACCCATGATTGGGAATTGGCAGTGATCGTGTTCGCGTTGAAGATGTGGTGACATTATCTCTTGGGAGAAAGATTTGAATTGTTTACCAATCATAAATCGTTAAAGTACCTTTTCTCTCAAAAGGATTTACATCTTCATCAACAGAGATGATTAGAGTTATTGGCTTCATATGATTTCAATATCGTATACACACCCGGGAAAGGCAATGCGGTAGCTGATGCATTGAGATAGGAGACATGCCAGTTTGGGGCTATGTTTCTGGAATGGAAGCAACTAGAATATATCGCGGGATATGATTTCAGACCTAAGTGCGAATTGGATCCCAGATGTTAGCAAGTTTGACAATCAGACCAACTTTGATTGAGCGGATTAGTTCCAGTCCGAGGGACAATCCTAACCTATTGGAAATCATCTCTAAGTTGGAGATGGTATCGACTGTAAGGAGATGAACAAGTATGGACTAGATAGAGAAGGATGACTTTGAAAGGATGGGATACTAGTTGTGCCCAATGACAACGGATTGAGAGATGAAGTGCTTGGAGAGTGTCATCACTCAAAACTGACTATAGATCTCCGTGGTAACAAAATGTATCGAGACATGAAGCAGACATACTACTGGCAAGGGATGAAGAGAGACATTGGGAAGTTTATATCCAAATGCATGAACTGCCAACTAGTTAAAGCCGAGCAAAAGAAGCCTAATGGTCTGTTACAACCGCTGGAAATTCCCGAATGGAAATGGGAACAAGTCTCAATGGATTTCATTGATGGTTTACCAAGGACTAGACCGGGTCATGATAGTATTTGGGTGATTGTGGATCGATTGACCAAAAGTGCAAGGTTTATACTGGTCAAGTCGAATAGAACGACAGCTAAGTTGGTAGAACTGTATATGAAGTGGGTAGTGATATTTCATGGAGTACCTAAAGGTATTGTGAGTGACCGAGATCCATTATTTACTAGTGGGTTTTGGAATAGCTTACAAGAGGCTTTAGTGTCAGAATTACATCTCAGTACCGCATATCATCCTCAAACGGTCGGTCAAACGAAGAGGGTGAATTGTGTATTAGAGGATCTCTTAAGAGCTTGTATATTGGATTTTGGAGGGTCATGGGATGACCATTTGCATCTGGTAGAGTTCGCATACAATAATGGTTATCAGTCCAGTATTGGTATGGCTCCATTTGAAGCTTTGTATGGAAGACCGTGCAACTCACCATCATGTTGGTTTGGAAACCGGTGAGAAATTTATGCTTGGACCGGATGTAATAAGAGAAACATCAAACAAGATCAAGGTTATTCAACAGCGAAAGAAGGTTGCCCAAGGTAGGCAGAAGAGCTATGCTGATAAAAGGCGAAGAGATTTGGAATTCTCCATTGTCGACTTGGTATTCGTCAAGATCTCTCCATTGAATAGTGTGATTTGATTTGGTAGGAGAGGTAAGTTGGCGTCAAGGTTTGTTGGTCCATTCCCAGTTCTCGAACAAGTCAGGAATTTAGCATATAAAGTTAGATTGCCTGACAAGATGGTGAGAGTTCATGACGTATTTCATGTTTCCCAGTTAAGGAAGTTCGTGCACGATTCTGATATGACTATTTTACTAGATCAGTTGGATGATATCGAGGTAGAATCTGAGGCTGTTGGGAGCTGCAGGACGATTAGTATTGTCGAACACGATACGAAACAACTTCGAAGGAAGACGGTGGAACTAGTCAAGGTCCAGTGGGGGCGATAATGAGAATGACTTGAAAAGTCATGTATGACTTAAGGATAGGTCTTTCTATATGGATTATGTGGAAGTGAATATGACATTCTAACTTGTCTAATACAATAGTTATGCAAATAAATATTAACTGATATGATATATCACGAATAAGAAAATGAAGTAAGTAAAGTGACACCGTGAATTTTATACTGGTTCAGACTTACCGTCTTACGTCTAGTCCCAGACTCTTTCTGGAATTCACTATCAACACCCTCTCTTTACCTAGAGGAACAGGTCTACAATACACCCAGTACCAACAGGGATATCCCGCCTGAGCACCAACTCAGGACTTCCCACCTAAGCACCAACACAGGACTTCAACAAATAACAAGAGTTTGACTTTTGATTGTGTTCTTGAATAACACTGAATTGCCAACAGTTGAGTACACCCTTCCTATAATCTTATCCCTAAGTATATAACGTGTATGTGAAGATTAAAGAAAGTATATTATTTATTGGATCAAGAGATATGAAATAATTTCAATTATTCAACAAGTAATTTGAATATTGGAAAGATGTTTAATATGCAAGAATGTATAAAGTTTAAGATCAGAAAATATGAGAAGATTCGATGATCTGGAAAACATATTTGTGATGTATATGTATAATCACCGAAGAGTTTTCTACTTCCATGAAGAGTTTTATCAAAGAGATGCCCCCATTTCCTTTCAGAAATGAAGACAAATCTCTTCATGAAAGATGAATCCTTTTTATAAAATATGGTTGTTGTAAAATATGTCCGTTGGAAATATGACCGTTAGAAAATATGAATGTTGGAAAACATGATCGTTGTAAAATATGAATGCTGGAAATATGAAGTGTCTTTTCGTGAAATGTCTTTTTACGAACTCTCTTTTCGCGAAGCGACGAAGTGTCTTTTCGTGAAGTGTCTTTTCTCAAAGTGTCTTTTCACAAAGTGTCTTTTCGCACAGTGCCTTTTCGCGAAATGTCTTTTTGTGAAGTGACAATGTGTCTTTTCGCAAGTGTCTATTCACGAAGTGTCTTTTCGCGAAGTGTCTTTTTGCAAAGTGACGAAGTGTTTTTTGTGAAGTGTCTTTTCACGAAGTGTCCATTCGCAATGTGTCTTTTCACGAAGTAACGAAGTGTCTTTTCGCGAAGTGTCTTTTCGAAAGTGCATTTGTGTACGTTATATATATGAGTATAGATTTTAACAATATATAACACATCTAAGATACAGTTAAATAGATAATCATAACCTATATCACTTTTCCTTTGATCATCTCTTCTTCCTTATCATGAATCAAAAACTAGTGATCTAACATGACTGGACTTGGGAAACAGAGGGAAGCATAAGGAAGTCATATCCAGAACTCTTTGCTTGGTAAGATTATAATCGCTTAATAGTTATTCCCTTGTTAGTAAACAACATGCTAGGATAAGCTTGTTGTGTTTATTATGTACGTTTGATTATTAGAAATGGTTGATAGGCATGCGGGACCTTTTGGTTGTCTTCTTGATTAAGGAATTTCGGAGGCGAAATTTCTTAAGGAGGGGAGAGTGTAACGACCCGCATTCTACACATCAGAGAATCGTAGAATATTTATTTATTCTACATACTAAGTCGTATGGTCGTGTAACTTTGGGAAACGACTATTAGGGTCATTCCCATATTCACGATTTTTGCCGAATTTTAAATGACCATTTTACCCCTGGTGAATCTTGTTTCGCCTATAACTTTTGATTGGTAAGGAATTTTGACCTGAAACTACTTCCATTGGATTCAGATGATGGTTTACCTTTCCGTAGAGTGGTCACATTAATCAAACGGATTTACCGTTTGGGAGATATGGCTGAAATAAGGTTTGGAAGGTGAAAAACAGCTTAACCGGGCCAAATAGGGTAATTAGCAGCTAAGCCCATAATCCATTTCGGGATTAGGATTATGGGAAGTCTGATAGGGTTTGGGAAATCAATTTTATTCATTTTTATGGCCGCCACTTACATCTCTTGAACCCTAGTAGTGGCCTCCACTTTCTAAATTAATCTTTAATCACTTTCTAATCACATTTTAGCCAAATCTACATCAAATTAAGGCGGATTAGCATAGAAATTGAGATAGAGATGCTAGAATATATTGACATCCATGTCAAATTAGTTAGAGTTTCAGATTTGAAATTTATTTGTGGCTAAGGTGAATGATTTGCACTTTTCTTCATTAATTACGACTAATTAGGGGTGATTAGTGATAATTAGAGAAATTATGCATCATAAAAACCTGGAAAAATATATAGAAATTCTTAAATATTATTTTATGCATCTGTTAGAAATTTGGGCTAATTTGGACATATTTTTCCAATCCTATAGTTAAATCATGGTTACGGGGATTAATGGGAAAACATGGCTTTTGAGTATGTTTGATCCATATTAACATGTTACATTGTTGTTTTGGTATTTATGGAATTATACATGTTGCTTTTACTGTTTGGTATGATTTGTGTGTGCATAGGGAAGTTAGAATGGTCGAAAATGCCGTCGTATGGGGTAAATAGTTGCTGGAAAGAAGCGCAGGAAACCGGTTCGCTACCCCACTCGTGAAACACCCCGACCCAACCCGGGTAGTCACCCACGAACCGATCCAACCAGAAGCTCACGAATTGCCCGCCTGGAGAATGTCACGAACCGCTTGTCTCGAACCGTGAAGCACCATACAACCACTTTTAGCCGACTCGGAGCAGGAATCGCTCACGAAACGGTTGCTCCATCACGAGCCGACCCGATGCTCTGAGAAGGCACCACGGGCAGGGCTCACGAACCAAAAGACAGACCACGAGCCAAACCGCCTGGGTATCACGAACCCATATGATGTTCACGAACCGGCCCAGATGGAGCGTCACGAACCGAACTAGATTTGGAGCTATGTGATGAAAATCGTGAAATCTTCTGAAGATCGACTTCAACCCGAGATGCAAAGGAAGTCCAAATGGGAAGCTATTACTCAAGATTCAGATGGGGACCAATGAGTTTACATCCAAAGTTGGGATTTGCTGCGGGACGTGTGCAAATGGGTTATCAATATCTATAGCTTTAGTTCACCACTAAGAGATGGATTAGTGGCTATGGATCAGCGCAATGGGATCATTAAGACTCCCAAGGGCAAGTGATCGTAGCATGGCTATGGATCAGCGCAATGGGACCATTAGGACTCCCAAGGGCAAGGTGATCGTAGCAAGGGATTAGTGGCTATGGACCAGCGCAATGGGGTCGTTAGGACCCCAAGGGCAAAGTGGTCGTAGCAAAGGATTTGGTGATCAAAGTGGTGGATATCGTATACTTTACGCACTGAGTGAGAGATGTGAGGTTGATTGCTATGTTTGATGTTTGCTATCACCATGACATGCACACTCCAATTTTACACTTTATGTTAGTGTTACCTTAGAGTACTGTACATCTTGTTGTGCTAACTCTTTGGTTGTAGGTTCAGGTATGATCATTTATACTTGTTATTGTTTTACTTTGCTGCTATCGCTCATACCAGAGTTTTGTCTGACCTAGAGTTTTTTGTCTCTTCTTATTACTCTGGGTGCTCCTAAACGAGCAAACTAGAGACAGGTTAGGTGGTATGCACGTGTAGCTGTCCGGAGACGAGCAGGAGGCTTCCATGTACTATTTACATATATTCTCTCTGTGTTGTTGCTGGTCACTGCTTTGGGCATTAGTAGTGTACCTTTTCTATTTTACCTTAGAGATAGTATTTTGAAGTTGTAATAATGATGGTTTGGATCATAAGCTGTATATATATTGGATTCCGCTGCTATGATGGTTTACTTTTCATCTTATGCACTGTCTCGCCTGTTTTATGTCAAGTATGTTATTATTATATTTTATTTCATGCGCTGTGAGATATACTACAGGTTCTTTGATAATTCATTGTTTTAAAATCCTTTTTCCTTTGACGACTGTCCCGTGCTAGTCGGGCATTGGTACAACGCATTTCTAGGGAAATGTCGGCTGGTCTGGGGCGGGTCGTCACAATATATATATATATATATATATATATATATATATATATATATATATATATATGTGTGTGTGTGTGTGTGTGTGTGTGTTTTTATACAAGCACCAAATGCATATCAAATTTCCAGTAATAATATTGGATATCAAAACATTCAATATAAATATCTCAAATATATGCACAATTCTATATAAACTCAATTTATCTATATCATATCTGAACTCTGGATATATATATATATATATATATTTGTTGTGCAAATACATGATAAGCAAGTGACATCAATCAACATTGTATGCTAAGCTATATATGTATGAATGTATATTCAGAAGTACCATTTATGTAAAGGCAGCATCTTTCATGATATAATATTATATAAACCAATCATAGAACCATTTTAGTATCTTGATACTCACAGTTATATAATCATTATAAGAGATCAAAACGCAAGCAGCTGACCGGTATTCAGTATCAATGATACATTAATATACAAGGAGTTGGCTATTATAATAAAAGGATCAAATACACAGATTTACTTTACCATGTATGCAGAACATATGACATCAAAACACAAAAGCATCTCAGATCTAAGGTTCCATAACGTAATTAACCTATGACAGGGCTTTTCAAAATTTAGATCTCATGTAAATAAGACCGATATAGTCTTATTCATACAAACTGGTAAATATATATATATATATATATATATATATATATTCATATAAATATATAAAACTGGTATGATAGTATACTTATTGGATATATCATATCGTGCTCAAAACATATGACAATCAGATTTCAAGTACAATGTTTAAAGGTACCCTGATTTCATATGCATATCATTTTAATATGCATTTATGCTTAGTAAAACATTCCTAGATGTTATAATGTTTCTATAAAATCTTCAACATCAATGAATATTTAAATACAAGATGCCAATAACCAGTATTATCATCCATTCACATTTTAGATGTCATTTAATTTGTTGTTAAAGTTTTCATTAACACAAGTTTATAGCCAGTATCTAAACATAGGTACATACTTGTTACATAAGCATTTTTATGCATAGATAAGTCTTATTTATATAACCAAGACTTTTACAGTCTGGCAGAAAATTAAAACTTGGGATGAACAGGGTATAAAGCATATTTCAAGTTAAACTCAAGCCTACAGTCAATCATATTGATTTATAACTTGCAGGAGTTTATCCATGTTAATAGGTCGAAATACATGGTACCAGAATTTAATAAGCTGGGTTATTAAATTTGTGTGAAACATGGTCAATATACAAAGTCATGAACTTAATTCTAAATTTTATATCAAATATAAAATTCTTTTATGAAAAGAAAAAATATTCCATGTATCAAATACAAATTTAACATCAGTGGGACATTTTTCATTTCTGGAATACATCTCGTCTAATTTTATGGAATAACCAAGTTATAAACATTATCAATATAATGAAAATAAAAAAGAATATTGTATAATCTTTAATTCAAGTTGAATAATCCTTTTGACCAGTTTTTTTGATTTGAAGTCCAAATACAATCAAGTGATCTGTTATTTATGAAAACATTGTATAAACAGATTTTCATATAAATGATTTCAGTAAATCAATTCCAAATATAAATTATATACATTACCCATTGTTAATCAGTAAAATTTTGACTTCTGTAAAGTTAGAAGTAAGAGTATGACATTGTCAAGATTTTAAATCAAATTGATCTTGATCTTATATCCATGTTTAAAGATCAAATCATAATAAATCTCTCTTAACAAATATCAATAAATTTTGATTTCAATAAACCAAAATTAATTTAAAAACAATTTTATTGATTTGCCAGTCTAGACACTTACAAACGAAACTGTTTTCAAGTTAACGTAATATCAATATACTAACTGTCAAGTAACAGATTAATTTTTGAAAGCATGCCAATTAGCCCTTTTAAAATATTTGTCTGTGTTATTTATATATATCATTAAATACATATAAAATTAAAATTATACCAAACAGATTTGTATAAAAAAATCATTTAAGTATCTATATATTTCCAAAATGATCACGTAAACAAATTGATATACATTAGAACAAATCAGTTTCAAAACAGTTTTGGAATTTCTTAATCAATATAAGAAATCCGGCTTTACAAAATGTTGTGTTTCAAATAATTTCACAAATGTAATCAGATTGATCTATACATTCATAATTATTTCTGATCAAATCAGAAAGTAGTTACATTAATCAATAGATCGAAATATTATCATATATCTGATCAAAGAGGATTTGACAGTGTTTGCTAATCAAAACAGGTTTTTGATTAATCTTCCATATTCCATGTTTTATCAATTAGGAATATTAAACAAATTTAATACTTCTAACCATATATAAAGGATTTTATATCATATATAAAGCTTATATATTATAAAAAAAATATAATACGTAAAAAATACTGATTTTCTTAATAATAGTGACACATTTTTCACATCAGAAATGATCAGATCTCAAATCCATGATGTTAATAACATCAATTATCCACGAATCAAACATACGATACTTAAAATCAAAATGCTAATTTTGCAAAATCTTAGCTCTGATACCACCGTTGGATTATTACAATCAAATCGACATCTTAATAAGTATTTTAACTACTTAAAACAAGGATCGTTTGCAAAACATTAAATTAAAATTAAATTAATTAGGCTTTATACCTATTTATTGCGAATTGAGACACCCCCAAACCCCGTACTGACGGCGGCAAGGGTAATCCGTGGAATATAACACAGAAACATATATTAGCAGAACAGAAATAAATAAATACACCAGATAATGCACAATAGAATATACTGGATAAACGTAATCATCAGAGTTACACAGTATACAGAATCATACTTAGTACAAATACAATTCAGCTATACATAAATGTCTACAGCGGAAACAAACAAAATATGTACAACAGGAGCTGAACAGCATAAAAAGAGATAAATAATAGAATCCATCTTCAGCTCCAGCTATCCCGAAAGAACCAGCTAAACCTGAATACAAGGCTGCCCGTGTAGAAAAAGGGCACCCGAGTTTGAAAGTGAAACAAACTACGAGTCAGTCATGGGACTGGTATGAGAAATCTACTCAACACATTTAATATAGGGCTAATCACAGGACCACGCCACTTTCGTGGAACGGGTTTACTCCATTGGATTGCCAGTGCTTTAAAACAAATCTTTCTTTTTAAACATCGCAATGCTTTTTATAAAAATGAAGCCAGTATAAGACTCAGTTCCCATCACACAATGCAACGCAAACCGAAGGATAGAGTTTTACCTTATAATGGCCAAAATATGGTTGATACGAATAAAACAAAAGCATTTGATATTACTACTAGTGTTTATATGCTTCAAAAGCAATTTCAAATCATAACTATCAATCATAGACGACATGGGTACCATATATCATGTCGCCATATATATATACAATCAAAACCGCACAGTCACGTATTTGGAAATTGGATTTTCGTCATGAACCAAGGCAAAAGATAGTCCTTACCGAATTCGAGACAATCTAGCCTACCATGTCTCAGGATCAGAACGTATCGACCCTTGGAGTGACAGGGTCGGTCCACCGATGTGGAATAAAATGCCTGAGCAATACGTCTCCCCGCCCTATGGGGCGCAAATGAGCCAACGAATGACTCCATCGGACCCGGATCGTCCGATCTAACCGAGGCGCCTCGCAACAGTAACAACCACATAAGTAAAATGTCAGGCCGTGTAAAAACACTGACACCACTCCTAGCTAGAAAGAAACGCATGCCCTCCCGGAGGTCCTTCTCCCGTTTCTGGTTCATACCGGGGAGTGAGGCTCGCGAATTCACGTTATACACAAAGCTACGCCACACAGGCGGTGCTTTGATCATCACCACAAGACTTTGCTTTTCAACTGAAGCCCTGTTCATTTGCCACTTAGGCATGCCACACTAGCAATTCATGCCATGCGACTGATGTCCATCGATATACAACCTCTGAGCTCGTGCGTTTCAGAGAAGGGCGTTAAGCAAAAGAATAAATTCTCCGCCGCCAAACAGATGTATATTTAATACAGATCAATCAACACAGAATAAAATCCAATGTCAGACACACAGTCCATTTACAAGTCCGTTCTGGGTCTGAACGAAACCGGAGGCACTATATACCTCGCAAACCCATCGATCACCACGTACGTATGGACGATCACCACTCATTATCCATATTTCGGGATGCCTCCCAATCACTACCTCGGTTACCATCCAAACGAGGTGAAGATCTCCGGTCTTCGACCACCGTCTTCATCTTCGACTTCTTATCGTCGATTCAGTTATTCAGAATGGGATAAACCCGGTCTTTCTGAGCAACTCGCGTATATAATAAACAAGTACAACACTAACATATACACGCATCATTTCAATTCATTAGTCACTAATTGTAAATCAGTAAGAGAACGATTTCCCAAATATTAACCCCGAAGGCCGAAACCAACATCAGATCAACACCCAGGAAACCATTCGACTTAGCCAACCTTCAGTTAATTTCTAAATCACATCCATATCGTTTATAATATTTTATACCGATTTATCACTATTTTTATTTATTTTAAAATAGCCAATTTATTCAAAACGACGCTTCGGGCCATAACGCGGCCGTGGCGCTGTTTTTCTTCAGATTTGATTTACACATATCTGAAAATCTAACCGTTGGATCTTCACAAAATTCACATCACTAAAAAGATCTTTTCAAAACGAATCCAACGGTTCCAGTTTCGGGAAATTCCGACGGTCGAATCTCCCGGTACCATCGTTTGAAGTTTCGATTTCAAAATACGAACTGCAGCATCGTTATTCGATTAAATATAATTATATATATATATAAATATAATCGATTCTGGCGCTGTTTTTCTTCAGATTTGAATTAAACATTCCAGACAATCCAACCGTTGGATTTTTGCAAAGTTGGTGCCGTTGGAAAGATATTTCCAAGGCGAACCCAACGGTTGCGATTTCAGGAAAATCCGATGGTCGGATCTCCCGGTATAATCGTTTGAAATTACGGTTTCAAAATACGAACTGCAGCGTCGTTATTCGATATATTTTAATTCCATTTATATATATATATCGATTCTTCGATTTCAAAGCTATATTCTTTTCATACATTTGATAAAAATGATACTTTTATCTAACCGTCTTCTATTTCAACACTTCACTATTTTTAACAATTCATTTATATAATAAAAATGTGATTTTTATTGTAAAACAATTCATTTCAAAACACTATTATTTTATATAGTTTATATAGATGATAAAAAGGTGATTTTTTATTATAAAACGATTTATTTCAAAATATGAATACCATTCAACACATGAATTTCTATTCAACGAATGAATATCGATTCAACACATGAAGGTTTTCTATAGTTTATATATATAGATAAAAATGTGATTTTTATATTTAAAACACGAATACCATTCAACACATGAATTTCTATTCAACGAATGAATATCGATTCGACACATGAAGGTTTTCTATAGTTTGTATATTTAGATAAAAATGTGATTTTTATATTTAAAACACGAATACCATTCAACACATGAATTTCTATTCAACGAATGAATTTCAATTCAACACATGAAGGTTTTCTATTCCTCGAATAAATATAGTTTCAGCAAATGAAAATAATTCAAACACATGAATATTATTCAAAATTTCGGCAGCATAACGGCAGGGTAGTTAAAACCGGGACCGTCCCTAGTACGGCTCCTCGCTCTACCTTAAAACCTCGCAGTTTTTGACAATGGGGATCATGCATCTAGTTCGCACGCAGGCGGCATGTATATATATTTATTTCATTTCCACAAACTAATCCTATGTGGTTTCAACCAAATATTTCTCAACCACAAACGGGTATTTTTCAACCACAATCAATCAATATCAACCACAAACAATCCCAAACAACCATTCGCTATCAATCAATTTTCACACCAATCACAACCAATAAATATCGTCCATGGTTTGTGGACGAGGGGCGTATATATATATATTTATATATAGCAATTTACTTCTATTTCGACACATATATAATTTTTACAACACATATACAACTTATACATCGAACGTACAACTTATACAACGCTTATACATGAGGTGCAAAACGCTTATATAACTCATACATCGACTATATAATTTATACATCGTCGTTTTCCATATCGTTTATAAATTAGAAATCTCACATTGGTTTTCGAGGTGCTAAAAATCGTAGGTAGCTCAGAAAAATCCGCGGTCTCTTCTAGAATGTAGAGAGCCTCCTTGCGGTCCCGATGTTTCCTGTTTCATCAAATTTCGTTAACGAACGAAAAAGATATGATTTTTTAAAAGGTTTGCAACACTAAATGTGTTAACTTTCATTTCAAAGAACAAAGCCGATACCTTTCCTTTGATGTTCGAACTAGGGTTTGGAGATTTCGTGAAATCCGTGCACCTTGGTGAAGATCAGAGGGTTGGACGTGGAAGAGGGGAGTGCGGCGCGTCTATCGAGTGTGGTGCGGTGTTGATCGGAGTCGGGATCTGACCGTGGCGGCGCTGGGAAGTGGGCGACTTTCCAGGCGTCGTTCTCGAGGCTGGCGAGGAGAGAGAGGGAGTGGATGGGTCAGATTTGAAGAGGGGGGTCGGCGGCGTCGTGTCAGGGTAGTGGTGGAGGTCAACGTTGACGGAGGCGGCGGGAATAAGGGAGGAAAGGGTGGAACGATGGGAATCGTCGATGTGAGAGGCGGCTAGGGTTTTCTGGAGTTTTATTTTTTTTATTATGAAAGAAAAATTCTATTGGCCGAGGATTTATAGAAAATTTTAAATAGTGTTTTTACAAACGAACACCCATCCGAACCCAACGACTATCGTCCCTAGCGTTTTACCCCCATTCCGAACACAATGGGATATGTTTCGTGGGCCCATTCGACTGTTTCAGTCAGTTTTCCTTCAAATTAAAGTATAAACATTCAATATTCGATTTGAACGTACATTTCAATTTGCCAGAGCCACAAACTGATTCGAAAAATTCCAGAAAAATAAATCTCGCTATGTTTTGACGATACGGTCCCATCGTCGAATTCTGAGACCGTTTGCAAAAAGGCCCATTTCTGGTCGATCCAATTTAACTGTAATTGACCAAAACACGTTTTCCTTTGCCACGCTCACATACTAGCTTCAAAAATTATGAAATTTGAAACCTAGCAATAACTTCACATCCCGGATCCAACAAAAGTGGTTTCGTCGAATTCCGAGGTCGTATGCAAAATGGCCATTTTCATTGGCTATATAAATTCCATAGCGACCTTTCTGAAAATTCATTTGGCCATAACTTTTGCTTTCCGCTATGAAACTTTGATTTTTCAGATTCGTTAGAAAGATATCCTCTAACATATTTAAATATTTTTGGTTTCACTCAAATCCGTTTTGTTTTGCACCCGGTACAGTCCGACAAAGTTTGAATTCAAATTTTGAAACTACAGGGCCATTTCAGGCCTTGTTTATAATTAAAATTAATTATATTCCTTTTCAATTGTCGATTCAAACTCAGTTTTCATTGCTATCATTTAAAATATTTATTTTAAATATTTAAAATCCATTATTTTAGCCAATTTAAAAATTTTAAATTTGTTCAGATTTTCTGGGTCGTTACAATCTCCCCCACTTAAAACTTTTCGTCCCCGAAAAGGAACAAAATCGAAAGTGGTTTGATTAATCAACTCTACGTTCGATCTGGCTTCCATTCTCCAACCTTTCAGTTTATGAGAATTTTCAAATTCTTCAAAAATTTAGCTAACACCCGGAATTTTCGAAAAATTTCGCCATAACCTCCTTTGTACGGAGAGAGGTTTGGAAATTTATTGGGCCGTATTAGGTACTCAATAAATCCTAATAAGCATACACATATTTATAGTGATATATTCTGGTGTTTACAGGGGAGCGTGTATTGATAATAACTCCAGAGAATAAATTCTCGTCACCCTGTCAAAGCCTGAGGGAGTGTGTATTTTAAATGCTCCAGAGGATAAATCCTCGTCACCTCGTCCCGTGTGGGAAATAAATAGTCCATGTGCCATATCTAATAACTAGAGAGACGTGATTATTGTCAACTCCAGACCTGTGTGGGGTTTTTATTAATCTGGCAATTTTATCGTTACAATTTAAATAGTCCATATCAGTCATCAGTTCAACCTATAAAATATAGTCATCGCCATACAAGCCTCTCGCTCGTATGGTAAATCTTCCACCTCGTCACACAAGCTCCAAATGCTTATGTGGTATATGATGAAGTATGCCTATCTTCAGAAGTATGCCATGCAGTGTAGTTCAAAATTAATTGTTGCTATCCTATGGCGATGTTTATTATTTCACACAGAACAACCAGCATTCCGCATCCAATGGCATTCACAGGAGTTGATATAATAATATTTCGCATCCAACTCATTAAGGTTTACCTATTTGTCTGGCATGGAAATAAAATCTTTACTCAACAGCTATCCATTTTCGTGTTAAAACATATATAATGCACATGTATGTATTTATATTTATTTTCTAATCAGTTCAATGTGTGATCTAAATGAATAAATTCTACCATTATTCCATCTTATCGATTAAATTAACTATCGTTTTAATAATTTAATTAATCAAATCTACAATCACACAATACAAAAAGCAATCAATTTGTTTTTAACTTTTCAAAACCATACAAATTAATTCATACACTCTTTTTAAATTAAGCAGACTATAGAATTAAAAATGCACATCCAGGGAATGAAAATAACAACAGAGTAGAGAATTAAATGGTAATGCAAAGTATGGTAAATATACCTCGCACCGGAGTCAATCAGAGATATCCACTCGGCATTTAGGATAGGCTTTCTGAATGCTCTCTTCAGTTTCCCAAGTACAATCTCGCGGATCTCCACTCCATTGCGCTTTGACTAAGTGAACCTTCTTGTTCCTCAGCTCTTTGGTTTCTTTGCCGATGATCTTTAGCGGCTCTCTTCTCACAGCTAATTCTGGAGTAATTTCAATATCCTGTTGAGCTGCTTCTTCCACGATCAAGTCTGGGTCATGAACGTGCTTTCGAAGTTGAGATATGTGAAACACATCATGAACTCCAGGCAACCAGTCAGGCAATCTGACCCTATAAGCGAGAGTTCCGATCCGTTCCAGAATAGGAAACAGACCAATGAATTTGGGCGCCAACTTTCCAGTTTTACCGAACCGGATAACTCCTCTCATCGGCGATACTTTCAAATATACGTAGTCGCCAACAGCAAAGGATATATCTCTTCTTCTCCTATCGGCGTAGCTCTTTTGTCGGCTTTGAGCGGCGAGTAATCGCTTCTTAATAAAATCGACCTTGTCGGCAGCTTCTCGAATCATATCAGGCCCCAACACAAGTCTATTTCCAAGTTCGACCCAACAAGCAGGAGATCGGCACGGTCTACCATACAATGCTTCGAATGGCGACATTGTCAGGCTCGCCTGGTAGCTGTTATTGTATGAGAATTCAGCCAAATGTAGATGGTCTTCCCATGATCCACCAAAATCTAGAACACAAGCCCGTAATAGATCTTCTAAAATACGATTCACCCTCTCAGTCTGACCGTCTGTCTGAGGATGATAAGCGGTGCTTAGATTCAGCTTTGTTCCCAGCTCTACTTGAAACGCCTCCCAGAATTTGCTAGTAAATATTGTTTCTCTATCACTGACCATACTGAGCGGCACTCCATGTAGTCTAACTATTTCCTTGAAATATATCTGCGCCAGACTCTGAGCATTCCTATTTGATCTGACAGGTATGAAATGGGCGGTCTTCGTGAAGCGATCTACGATCACCCAAATACTGTCATTTCCTTTTCTGGTTCTGGGCAAACCGTCTATGAAGTCCATGGAAATATGTTCCCACTTCCAACCAGGAACGTCTAGCGGTTGCAACAATCCAGCCAGTTTCTGTTGGTCGCTTTTGACTAGCTGGAAAGTAGGGCATCGACTAACATATAAAGAAATGTCCCTCTTCATCGACTTCCACCAGAAAGTGCGTTTAATGTCGTTATACATTTTGCTTACTCCCGGATGGATACTAAGTTTTGACTTGTGGCATTCATCTGGAACTTCCTTTCGGAGCTCAGCAATGTTAGGAACACAAATTCGACCTTTCAGCCTTAGAATCCCCTCGTCATCAACTTGAAAACTCGAGGGTTCGCCTTTCTGAATTATCTCTCTGATCTTCTGAATGAAGTGATCATCCTTCAGAAGAGCAGATATTTTATCTATCAATGAAGTCGTGATAATAAAGCTGGCAATCATTTCATTCTTTCGACTTAACGCATCGGCCACGACATTGGCTTTCCCTGGAGTGTATATAATTTCAAAGTCATAAGCTGCAAGAAACTCCAGCCAACGTTGCTGCCTCAGATTCAAGTCCTTCTGGGTGAATAGATACTTTAGCGACTGGTGATCTGTAAACAGTTCAAATCTCTCACCCAGAAGATAGTATCTCCATATTTTCAAAGAGAATACGATAGCCAACAACTCAAGATCATGAGTGACGTAGTTTTTCTCGTGTGGCTTCAGCTGACGGCTAGCATAAGCAATCACTTGACCCCTTTGCATTAACACTGCGCCAAGGCCTTCTCTAGAAGCATCAGTCCAGACTTTCAAATCCTGATTGCCATTGATAATGGTTAACACTGGAGCAGTCGTTAGTCTTAACTTTAGCTCTTCAAAAGCCTCTTCACTCTCTGGAGTCCATTTGAATTTAGAGTGCTTCTTTGTAAGCTTCGTTAAGTGACCAGATATCTTCGAAAAGTTTTTAACGAACATCCAGTAATAACTAGCCAATCCGAGAAAACTGCGGACTTCTGTAGGAGTACTGTGCTGTTTCCAATCCTGAATAGCTGTGATTTTACTTGGATCCACAGCAATTCCATCTTTAGATACGACGTGGCCTAGAAATTTCACTTCATCCTGCCAGAATATACATTTGGAAAACTTTGCTTTTAATACATTCCTTCTGAGGATTTCTAACACTTGTTCCAAATGTTTTTCGTGTTCGGCCTTTGATTTAGAGAAGATTAGAATATCGTCAATGAAAACCAAAACAAATTTATTCAATACTCCTCTGAATACTTTGTTCATCAAATCGACGAAATAGGCTGGAGCGTTACATAAGCCGAACGACATTACTAACCACTCGTAGAATAAATCGGGACCTCTGAATGCTGTCATTGGAACACACTCTTCGGCAATCGAAGTTGATGGAAACCTGTAGCTAGGTCCATTCGTGAAAATACTTGTGCGCCATTTAATCGATCCAACAAATCATCAATCCGCGGCAATGGATATTTGTTCTTTATGGTCTGCTTGTTCAAATCACGATAATCCACACATAGACGTAGAGTACCGTCAGATTTTGGGACAAACACCACTGCTGCTCCCCAATCAGAGAAACTGGGCCTGATTAGACCCTTCCATACTAGCTGTCGTGTTTGATTGTCAAGTTCTTCTTTCTCTTTCAAGGACATTCTTCGAATAGCGTGAACTACCGGCCTTGCATTCGGAATCAAAGCGATCTTGAAATCTATTTCTCTCTGCGGAGGCAAGCGAACAACTTCTTCGAACACATCCGCATAGTTCTTGACGACAGGTATGTCTTTGATGAGGTCAGGAATATTCTCTGTGACTTCAGGGATATTTTCTATTTGAGCTGAAGAAACATCCAAAGCTGCCCAGAAGTCCCTTCTATTTGAAGTCGGGCCATCACATGGTATGGTTATATAATTCCCCAATTGGGCCTTTGCCTTAACAACTCTATCGGCGCATCTAATCTCTGCTTCATATTTGGTTAGCCAATCCAATCCCAGAATAAGATCGAATTCATTAAAATTCATGACGATAGAGATAATAGGGAATTTATAGCAAGAAAAAGAGACAGGTACTGCACAAATCCAACTGAGATTGATGGAACCCCCAACTGGATTTTGGATAGTCATTTGTTCTTTGAGCTTCTTCAACCTCAAATCCAACTTCTTGACTGCACTCTTTGCAATAAAGCTTCGTGACGCGCCTGTGTCAAACAGTACTTTAACTGGAATGTTCTTAACATTGAGCGTGCCTTCTAAAACATCAGACCTTTCCTGAGCAGACGAAGATGCAGGTACTTCTACCACTTCATTTACATGCGCTGCTTTGGACTTCTTAAATTGCCTGCAGTCCTTTTCAAGATGGCCAGTCTGACGGCATTGAACACACTTTCTATTTTCCTGAAATTTTTTCTCGGATTTAGACCCACCATCCTTACGTCTGTTCGAAGATCTGCAGTTCCTCATCGAATGCCCTTGCTGATTACACTTTAGACAGACGACTGCCTTTACCTTCTTTTGACCGACCTTTGGCCTCTTTCTGACCTCAGCCTTTGTACTTGCCTTAGTCTGCACACTTGTCTCTGAGCTATCAACCTCGAATTTTCTTTTGCTGCTAGAACTGATTTCTTCTTCGTCTCGCAACATACCTTTCCTATCGAGATCTTCATACTGATAAGCCATATAAATCATTTCTGAGAAAGGAAGCTTCACATTCCTCATCACACTATTCTGATATTTTCTTTGCAGGCCATGAATAAATCTCAGATTCTTCCTCTTTGGGTCTTTAATCAGATGAGGAGCAAAGTAAGAAAGTTCGTTGAATTTCTTATGATATTCTGGGATGGTCATATCACCTTGTATCAGATAAGAAAATTCGTCGCATAATCGCTCAGTCGCTTCTGGAGGAGTAAATCTTTCTAGGAAAATCACTTTGAATCTGTCCCAGGTGATATCACCTTCTGGATTATTCTCAATAACCGAATCCCACCAGAACAAAGCTTCATCTTTGAGTGCCCAGGATGCCAGTAACCTTTTCTGGTCATCCCTCATCTTTAAGCCGTCAAAGATCTTTTCAGCAGAATGAATCCAAGCCTGTGTCTTCATAATAGATTCTTCACCAGAGAACGGTAATCCACCTATATTTCGATATTTGATTAATAAGGCCTCAATATCCGGTTCTGCATTCCTTCTGTTCCTAACACTCATTTTCTAGTACTTCTGCAAATAGCAGATCAAGTGTCAGGTCAACAGAAAAGATATTTTAAAATATAGAGACAAATACTTGAATGTAAATGTGTCTATCGAGGTGTAATTTCATTCTGCTTTACTCATACTAGGATATTACTGATCCTATCTGTATAGAGTTACCCATCCTAGAACACTACTGGTTCTATTTCTGATGAGTTCGTTAATATGTTATATCCCAGAACTAAGCTTAACCAAGGCTCTAATACCAAATGAGACGCCCCCAAACCTCTTACTGACGGCGGCAAGGGTAATCCGTGGAATATAACACAAAAACAGATATTAGCAGAACAGAAATAAATAAATACACCAGATAATGCACAATAGAATATACTGGATAAACGTAATCATCAGAGTTACACAGTATACAGGATCATACTTAGTACAAATACAGTTCAGCTATACATAAATGTCTACAGCGGAAACAAACAAAATATGTACAATAGGAGCTGAACAGCATAAAAGGAGATAAATAATAGAATCCATCTTCAGCTCTAGCTATCCCGAAAGAACCAGCTAAACCTGAATACAAGGCTGCCCGTGTAGAAAAAGGGCACCCGAGTTTGAAAGTGAAACAAACTACGAGTCAGTCATGGGACTGGTATGAGAAATCTACTCAACACATTTAATATAGGGCTAATTACAGGACCACGCCACTTTCGTGGAACGGGTTTACTCCATTGGATTGCCAGTGCTTTAAAACAAATCTTTCTTTTTAAACATCGCAATGCTTTTTATAAAAATGAAGCCATTATAAGACTCAGTTCCCATCACACAATGCAACGCAAACCGGAGGATAGAGTTTTACCTTATAATGGCCAAAATATGGTTGATACGAATAAAACAAAAGCATTTGATATTACTACTAGTGTTTATATGCTTCAAAAGCAATTTCAAATCATAACTATCAATCATAGACGGCATGGGTACCATATATCAGGTCGCCATATATATATATACAATCAAAACCGCACAGTCACGTATTTGGAAATTGGATTTCCGTCATGAACCAAGGCAAAAGATAGTCCTTACCGAATTCGAGACAATCTAGTCTCAGGATCAGAACGCATCGACCCTTGAAGCGATAGGGCCGGTCCACCGATGTGGATTAAAATGCCTGAGCAATACGTCTCCCCGCCCTATGGGGCGCAAATGAGCCAACGAATGACTCCATCGGACCCGGATCATCCGATCTAACCGAGGCGCCTCGCAACAGTAACAACCACATAAGTAAAATGTTAGGCCATGTAAAAACACTGACACCACTCCTAGCTAGAAAGAAACACATGCCCTCCCTGAGGTCCTTCTCCCGTTTCTGGTTCATACCGGGGAGTGAGGCTCGCGAATTCACGTTATACACAAAGCTACGCCACACAGGCGGTGCTTTGATCATCACCACAAGACTTTGATTTTCAACAGAAGCCCTGTTCATTTGCCACTTAGGCATGCCACACTAGCAATTCATGCCATGTGACTGATGTCCATCGATATACAACCTCTGAGCTCGTGCGTTTCAGAGAAGGGCGTTAAGCAAAAGAATAAATTCTCCACCGCCAAACAGATGTATATTTAATAGAGATCAATCAACACAGAATAAAATCCAATGTCAGACACACAGTCCATTTACAAGTCCGTTCTGGGTCTGAACGAAACCGGAGGCACTATATACCTCGCAAACCGATCGATCACCACGTACGTCTGGACGATCACACTCATTATCCATATTTCAGGATGCCTCCCAATCAGGACCTCGGTTACCATCCAAACGAGGTGAAGATCTCCGGTCTTCGGCCACCGTCTTCATCTTCGACTTCTTATCGTCGATTCAGTTATTCAGAATGGGATAAACCCGGTCTTTCTGAGCAACTCGCATATATAATAAACAAGTACAACACTAACATATACACGCATCATTTCAATTCATTAGTAACTAATTGTAAATCAGTAAGAGAACGATTTCCCAAATATTAACCCCGAAGGCCGAAACCAACATCAGATCAACACCTAGGAAACCATTCGACTTAGCCAACCTTCAGTTAATTTCTAAATCACATCCATATCGTTTATAATATTTTATACCGATTTATTGCTATTTTTATTTATTTTAAAATAGCCAATTTATTCAAAACGACGCTTCGGGCCATAACGCGGCCGTGGCGCTGTTTTTCTTCAGATTTTATTTATACATATCTGAAAATCTAACCATTGGATCTTCACAAAATTCACATCATTAGAAATATCTTTTCAAAACGAATCCAATGGTTCCAGTTTCGGGAAATTCCGACGGTCGGATCTCCCGGTACCATCGTTTGAAGTTTCGATTTCAAAATACGAACTGCAGCGTCGTTATTCGATTAAATATAATTATAATTATATATATATAAATATAATCGATTCTGGCGCTGTTTTTCTTCAGATTTGAATTAAACATTCCAGACAATCCAACCGTTGGATTTTTACAAAGTTGGTTCCGTTGGAAAGATATTTCCAAGGCAAACCCAACGTTTGCGATTTCAGGAAAATCTGATGGTCGAATCTCCCGGTATAATCGTTTGAAATCACGGTTTCAAAATACGAACTGCAACGTCGTTATTCGATATATTTTAATTCCATTTATATATATATATCGATTCTTCGATTTCAAAGCTATATTCTTTTCATACATTTGATAAAAATGATACTTTTATCTAACTGTCTTCTATTTCAACACTTCACTATTTTTAACAATTCATTTATATAATAAAAATGTGATTTTTATTGTAAAACAATTCATTTCAAAACACTATTATTTTATATAGTTTATATAGATGATAAAAAGGTGATTTTTATTATAAAACGATTTATTTCAAAATATGAATACCATTCAACACATGAATTTCTATTCAACGAATGAATATCGATTCAACACATGAAGGTTTTCTATAGTTTATATATATAGATAAAAATGTGATTTTTATATTTAAAACACGCATACCATTCAACACATGAATTTCTATTCAACGAATGAATATCGATTCAACACATGAAGGTTTTCTATAGTTTGTATATTTTGAAAAAAATGTGATTTTTATATTTAAAACACGAATACCATTCAACACATGAATTTCTATTCAACGAATGAATTTCAATTCAACACATGAAGGTTTTCTATTCCTCGAATAAATATAGTTTCAGCAAATGAAAATAATTCAAACACATGAATATTATTCAAAATTTCGGCAGCATAACGGCAGGGTAGTTAAAACCGGGACCGTCCCTAGTACGACTCCTCGCTCTACCTTAAAACCTCGCAGTTTTTGACAATGGGGATCATGCATCTAGTTCGCACGCAGGCGGCATGTATATATATTTATTTCATTTCCACAAACTAATCCTATGTGGTTTCAACCAAATATTTCTCAACCACAAACGGGTATTTTTCAACCACAATCAATCAATATCAACCACAAACAATCCCAAACAACCATTCACTATCAATCAATTTTCACACCAATCACAACCAATAAATATCGTCAATGGTTTGTGGACGAGGGGCGTATATATATATATATATATATATATATAATATTTATATATAGCAATTCACTTCTATTTCAACACATATATAATTTTTACAACGCCTATATAACTTATACATCGAACGTACAACTTATACAACGCTTGTACATGAGGTGTACAACACTTATATAACTCATACATCGACTATATAATTTATACATCGTCGTTTTCCATATCGTTTATAAATTAGAAATCTCACATTGGTTTTCGAGGTGCTAAAAATCGTAGGTAGCTCAGAAAAATCCGCGGTCTCTTCTAGAATGTAGAGAGCCTCCTTGCGGTCCCGATGTTTCCTGTTTCATCAAATTTCGTTAACGAACGAAAAAGATATGATTTTTTAAAAGGTTTGCAACACTAAAAAGTGTTAACTTTCATTTCAAAGAACAAAGCCGATACCTTTCCTTTGATGTTCGAACTAGGGTTTGGAGATTTCGTGAAATCCGTGCACCTTGGTGAAGATCGGAGGGTTGTACGTGGAAGAGGGGAGTGCGGCGCGTCTATCGAGGGTGGTGCGGTGTTGATCGGAGTCGGGATATGGCCGTGGCGGCACTGGGAAGTGGGCGACTTTCCAGGCGTCGTTCTCGAGGCTGGCGAGGAGAGAGAGGGAGTGGATAGGTCGGATTTGAAGAGGGGGGTCGGCGGCGTCGTGTCAGGGTAGTGGCGGCGGTCAACGTTGACGGAGGCGGCGGGAATAAGGGAGGAAAGGGTGGAACGACGGGAATCGTCGATGTGAGAGGCGGCTAGGGTTTTCTGGAGTTTTTTTTTATGAAAGAAAAAATTCTATTGGCCGAGGATTTATAGAAAATTTTAAATAGTGTTTTTACAAACGAACACCAATCCGAACCCAACGACTGTCGTCCCCAGCGTTTAACCCCCATTCCGAACACAATGGGATATGTTTCGTAGGCCCATTCGACTGTTTCAGTCAATTTTCCTTCAAATTAAAGTATAAACATTCAATATTCGATTTGAACGTACATTTCAATTTGCCAGGGCCACAAACTGATTCGAAAAATTCCAGAAAAATAAATCTGGCTATGTTTTGACGATACGGTCCCAACAAAACTAGTTTCGTTGAATTCTGAGACCGTTTGCAAAAAGGCCCATTTCTGGTCAATCCAATTTAACTATAATTGACCAAAACACGTTTTCCTTTGCCACGCTCACATACGAGCTTCAAAAATTATGAAATTTGAAACCTAGCAATAACTTCACATCCCGGATCCAACAAAAGTGGTTTCGTCGAATTCCTAAGTCGTATGCAAAATGGCCATTTTCATGGGCTATATAAATTCCATAGCGACCTTTTTGAAAATTCATTTGGCCATAACTTTTGCTTTCCGCTATGAAACTTCGACTTTTCAGATTCGTTAGAAAGATATCCTCTAACAGATTTAAATATTTTTGGTTTCACTCAAATCCGTTTTGTTTTGCACCCGGTACAGTCCGACAAAGTTTGAATTCAAATTTTGAAACTACAGGGCCATTTCAGGCCTTGTTTATAATTAAAATTAATTATATTCCTTTTCAATTGTCGATTCAAACTCAGTTTTCATTGCTATCATTTAAAATATTTATTTTAGATATTTAAAATCTATTATTTTAGCCAATTTAAAAATTTTAAATTGGTTCAGATTTTCTTGGTCGTTACACGAATCCATGATTCTCCATCCAAATCTGAAAGCAAGAGGATGACCTGTGACGGTCTGCCCCGCACCAACCGACATTTACTCCAAAAGTGCGTTGTACACATGTCCAGTTAGCACGGAACGGGTCGTGAGAAGGAAAGGGAAGAAGGAAATGAACATACAAAGAACCTGTAGAATGTCTCACAGCGCATAGAACAAAATATAATAATAACATACTTGACATAAAACAGGAGAGACAGTGTATAAGCTGAAAATCAGAACTAAACATCATAGCAGCGGAAATCCAAAATACAGCTTATTACAACTTTCAAACTGTCTCAAGCAAAAGCAAGATAAATGAGGTACACTACTAATGCCCAAGTAGCGACCACCAACGACACAGGGAGAATGTGTGTATATATATATCATACGTGGAAGCCTCCTGCCCGCCTCCGAATCAGCTACTCGCGCATCACCAGCTAACATGTCTCTAGTCTGCTCGTGTGAGCACCCAGAGTAATAAGAGGAGACATAAAACTCTGGGTCAGACATAAAGCCTGGTATGAGCGATAAGCATCTAAAGTGAACAATAACAGGTAGACTAAAACATACCTGAACCTGGACTTGCAACCAAAGAGTTAGCACTACATACTGTACAACACTCTAAGGTACCATATCAAACAGTGTAAAGATACGGAGGTGGAGGAGGTGTGCATGTCATAATGATGGCAAACAATCAAACATAGCATCCATCCTCACATCTCTCACTCAGTGCGTAAAGCATACGATGTTCACCACTTCGATCACCCAACATACCTTGCTACGATCACTCTGCCCCATGAAGTCATAAATGGCTTCACTGCACTGATAACATAGCCACTAATCATTTGCTATGTCCACTTTGCCCCATGGAGTCACAAGAACCCCACTGCACTGGCTCATAGCCTTACCAATCCTTACTATGTCCACTTTGCCCCATGGAGTCACAAGAACCCCACTTCACTGGCTCATAGTCTTACTAATCCTTACTATGTCCACTTGCCCCATGGAGTTATTCACCCCATCTGCGCTGGC
>JASFAX010003919.1:0-41041 GCA_030737875.1 Allium sativum
AATATAAGTTATTCGAAGTGAGATAATCGAATATAAGCTATTCAAAAGGAGTTAATCGAATATAGTTTATTCGAACAGAATCAAAGGAGTTAATCGAATATAGTTTATTCGAGTAGAATTAAAGGAGTTAATCGAATATAGTATATTTGAATAGAGTTAAAGGAGTTATCAAATATAGTTTATTCGAAAGGAGTTAAGTGAAAAGAGTAAATCGATTAGGGTTAAATCAAATAGAGTTAATCAACTATTGTTTGTCCAATAGAGTTAATTGATAAGAGTTAATTGAATAGAGTTAATCGAATATAGTTTATTCGAAGAAAGGTTATCGAATCTAGTTATTCGTAAGAGAGATTATCGAATATAGTTATTCGAAGGAAGGAGTTATCGAATAATTTTTTTTCGAAAGAGAGTTACGTAAGGAAGTTTGTTAAAGGTTTAAAAGATAAAATTTGTCTATTCCGAAGTTAAAACGTTGTTCAATTAAGGTCTGAGAGGTAATTGTACCCCAACTAGATTGACTCCCTTCTTAACTAAGGAATGGTAAGGTTTGATCATAAGGGAGTTTGGAAATGTTTTCCAAATAAGGATCAGAAATGTTTTCTGATAATAGAAGATAAGAATTTACAATATATGGAAACATGAGATAAGAGAATTAATGAACTAAAGAGATAAATGTTGAATGATGATTGATCGATATGATTTCCACTTGGAAATAATATCGTTGTTTGCACACATGTTTTTCTTTGATAGTTAACTCACCGACTATCGAAGTTTTGACCATTTTAACGTTGTTAATATGGAGAGACCGGTTGGATTATTATCCGAATAACCACTCTGTATTGGCATAAGCGTTGCAAATCATATATGCCAAAGATAATTGAAGACGGAGTAAAATGCAAGGGATGTTGTATAAATCTTAGATAACAGTGCCTGGGATGGATATACTAAATAGTGCCTTCGGTTTGTCCAGTCCTAGGACTTGTATGGAAGAAGGTCTGACAGAGTATATCCAATAGATCGCGTTAGTTGATCTCTTCAAACGTATTCACTTGTAATTTATATTAAATCATGTTTATTTTAGTTTAAATTTATATTAACTTGTAATTGTTATAACATGGGCATACGATATCAGAATCACGAACGGTCGGATCCGTTAGGATCGTATGGACAGACACTACCCAACGGAACTGACGGGGAGTGGATTGGAGCTTGTCTGAATTTACGGTGAAATAAATTGTTTGGTTCAAATCAAACAAACAGTTTATCGTTCTTTAATGATGAACTGCCAAAGTGAGTAAAACTCACCAACTCTAAACCGTTCTATTTTTATAACGTATATTTAGAACTGATAAATGATGACTGATTGCTGTGTGTTAACTGTTTGGTTGAGTTGCTTGTGTATTAGTTGAAATTATAGATAACGATATATATATATATTTATATAATCGTTAATCGAATATTGATTCTGTTTAAACAGAATATTTTATATTTGCGTTGTTTAACATCTGTGATGCAGGGAAACAAGTTGGAGGGGTCCAACTGGACTCCTCAATATTTATAATACTGTTCTGTTCACATATTGTGTATATGATGTGATATATAATCTGTTGTTGATTATATGTGTTTGAATGATATCGATCACCGTTTTTTGGTATTTTAAATACCGTAAGAAATATGGGATGTAGAAAAGGGATTTTTAAAGTATATTTTGAAAAATATTTATGCATATAAAATCAATGGATTTTATATATATAACAGAAAAAGGATTTGGAAAAAAGGAAATATATTTGTAAATCAAATATAGAGAGAAAATATATTTGTAAATCAAATATAGAGAAAATATATTTGTAAATCAAATATAAAGGAAAATATTTGTCAAATAAAATAGAAAGAGAAATATTTGTAAACCATTTACAAATAGAATGAGATAAAAAGGAAATATTTGTAGAACATTTACAAATAGATTAAATGGGATTATTTATTTATTTAGGGAATAAATAAAAGTAAAAGGATTTATTTATTTAGGAAATAAATAAAAGAAAAAGGGTTATTTATTTAGAAAATAAATAGAAAGAGATAAAAGGAGATATTTATTTGTTAAATAAATAGAATTAAAAGGAGATATTTATTTGTTAAATAAATAGAATTGAAAGGAAACATTTATTTGCTAAATAAATAGAGTTAACCAGTTAGAGATAATCGATTAGAGTTAGAGTTAACCAATTAGAATTAACCAACTAGAGTTAATCAAATAGAATTAAAAGAGTTAATCAAATATTAGTTATTCGAGTAAAGTAAATCAAATAGGAATAAATCAAATATTATTTATACGAATAAGAGCTAATCCAAGTGAGTCGCCATTTCGTACGACTGCTAGCGTAATTCGCAGGGCTGCAGATAGCCTACGGTGGTCGGATGTTTCCTGAGGGAATCAGGCGTAACCATTGTGATCGCTGCGATCTAGAGTCAAGCGAATGGAGTTACATCGAAAATTAGTTATTCGATAAGAGTTAATCAAGTTAAGTTAAGATTGAATAAGAGAGTTAACCAGTTAGAATTAATCAGTTAGAGTTGGTCAGTTAGAGTTAATCAGTTAGGGTTAATCAGGTAGAGTTAACCAGTTAGAGTTATTCAAATGGAGTTAATCGAGTAGAGTAATCGAATATAGTTTATTCGAGAGAAGAAAAATCGAATATAGTTTATTCGAGAAGAATAATCGAATATAAGTTATTCGAAGTGAGATAATCGAAAATAAGCTATTCGAAAGGAGTTACTTGAATATTGTTTATTCGAATAGAATCAAAGGAGTCAATCGAATATAGTTTATTCGAATAGAATTAAAGGAGTTAATCGAATATAGTATTTTCGAATAGAGTTAAAGGAGTTATCGAATATAGTTTATTCGAAAGGAGTTAGGTTAAAAGAGTAAACCGATTAGAGATAAATCAAATAGAGTTAATCAAATAGAGTTAGTCCAATAGAGTTAATTGATAATATTTAATTGAATAGAGTTAATCGAATATAGTTATTTCGAAGAAAGGTTATCGAATCTAGTTATTCGTAAGATAGATTATCGAATATGGTTATTCGAAGGGAGGAGTTATCGAATAATTTTTTTTCGAACGAGAGTTACGTAAGGAAGTTTTTCAAAGGTTTAAAAGATAAACTTTGTCTATTCCGAAGTTAAAACGTTGTTCAGTTAAGGTCTGAGAGGTAATTATACCCAAACTAGATTGGGTCCCTTCTTAACTAAGGAATGGTAATGTTTGATCATAAAGTAGTTTGGAAATGTTTTCCAAATAAGGATCAGAAATGTTTTCTAATAATAGAAGATAAGAATTTACAATACATGGAAACATGAGATAAGAGAATTAATGAACTAAAGAGATAAATGTTGAATGATGATTGATCAATATGATTTCCACTTGGAAATAATATTGTTGTTTGCACACCTGTATTTTTTTGATAGTTAAATCACAGACTATCGAAGTTTTGACCATTTTAACGTTGTTAATATGGAGAGACCGGGTGGATTATTATCCGAAGAACCACTCTGTATTGGCATAAGCGTTGCGAATCATATATGCCAAAGATAATTGAAGACGGAGTACAATGCAAGGGCTGTTGTATAAATCTTAGATAACAGTGCCTAAGATGGATATACTGAATAGTGCCTTCGGTTTGTCCAGTCCTAGGACAACTTGTATGGAAGAAGGTCTGACAGAGTATATCCAATATATCGCGTAAGTTGATCTCTTCAAACGTATTCACGTTTGGTGGCGGAGGAATTCGTTTCTCTTAGCTGTATACTCGTGTTTTTTTTGGATAAATCAATTTGTGATTTGGTGGATATGACGATGTGACATTCTAAGTGAATGAAGATATGATATGTAAAAAGATTAGCGTAGCTTCTAGCCTCACAACTGGGAAATGACAGAAATCGGGCAGGCAACATGGCTATGTAGGTCACACCTATTAGGGTGTATAATCACCTGATCTAGAGTTTCATTTACTTCTAAAAATCTATTGTCGATGATGTCCCATTCGGGAAACGATTGCAGATCCCAACCGTTGGTGATATACATTCGATACACTCAAGCGAAATGAGTGGTCGGTCATGTGTGGCCGGGTTGCAAGATGTTCTTGTTGAACCCAGTGTTTTCCTCTCTAAAGGTACACTAGCGAAAGGTGGTTCCATACCTTGTCATAGTTGGAAATCCATTACCCAATACGTGCTTGCGGTTTTGATTGTATACCATATATGTAGAACGTGAGATGAAAGCGTTTCTACTAGATGATTATTATATTGTGGTTGACAGACATTATTATAATATTAAAAGGTTTTCGATATAAAGATATTTTTGATTCTCATAAGGGAAAAACCCGTTCCGTTATACGACGTGGTCTTATGAGATATCATTCATCTGCTTGAAATGTTTTAAACTGTTTTACTCATACCAGTCCCATGACTGACCCGGAGTTTATTTTGTTTTGTTTTCCCTAAACTCTTGGGTGCCTAAATTTGTACGGGTAGTCAAGTAGTCGGGATTTTACAGATGCACTTGGAGAGCTTGGAGCAGGAGGCTTCAGGATTATATAGCTATTATTTATTCCCCTGTGTTGTAAGTGTTGTACTCTGATAATGTTATTTTATACATATACTGATTTTATTTCAAGGATATGTTATCTATTATATGTTATTTGTTCTACTGTGAGGTTCGTGTTATTCTGATGTTGTGTTCTTCTTATCCTATTCTAATTTTCTATCTTATCTTTCCTCACCCTCTAATTTCTTTTATTAAGCATCTGGTATTTTTCGATGTTTGGTTAGTCATCATTGAGTTTTTTGGTGTAACCAAAGTCAACTAAAACCGGGTCGTTACAAGTCACGTATTGGAAATTAGATTCCATCTACGAGTCGAGGCAAGGGATCATCCTCATCGATTTCGAGACACTAGTAAACGCCTTAGGGATCAGATGCTGGCGAGCCCTTGGTTAGCAGCAGGGCCAGTCCACACATACTTTAGTGGATTAATTGTTCCTGAACAATATGTTTCCCGGTCCTATCGGACCTATCACTTGGCCAGTAGCGACCAAAATCCAAGGCGCCTCGCAATCCATCATCCACATAAGTTAAAATGTCTAGGCTCCATATCATGACACCACTCTCAGCTAGAAAGAAATGCATGCACTCCCTACCGTCCACATTCTATTTTTGACTCATGCGGGGGTGTGAGGCTCGCGAATTAACGCTATACACAAAGCTATGCTACTTAAAGCCGTGCTTTGATCATCATCCACAAGGCTCTGCTATTCAATAAAAGCCTTAATCATTTGCATCTCAGCATGCCACACTGACAATTCACGCAATGCAACTGATGTCTATCAATATGTAACCTATAAGATCGTGCGTCTTAGAGAAGGGTGTTAAGAAAGAGAATAAATTCTCCGCCACCAAACGGATATATATTTAATGGAAATCAATCAACACATAATTAAATCCAATGTCAGACACATCCATGTACAAGTCCATTCTAGGTCTAAACAAAAATGGAGGCACCTTATTCCTCGTCCCATATGTCCAATACAGGAGAGAGGTCCTCACATATCCGGTCGATCTCCTAGTACGTCTAGACGATCACCACTTATTACCTTGTCTTGGGTGTACAATCCAATCAAGACATCAGTAATCATCCAAACGATGTAATGATCTCCGATCTTCAATCGCCGTCTTCATCATCGACTTTTAGTCATCGTATCAATTATTTAGAATGGGATAAACCCGGTCTTTCCAAATAACTTTCGTATTTTATAATCAATAATCAAATGCTATAAAAACACATCATACGCCTCATTCCAATTCAGAATATTCACATTATTAGGGAAAGGTTCCTATTAATTTTATCAAAGATAAATTCTTTTAAGTTTATTCTTTAATGTTCCTTTGGATATCCATTTCAAAATATATTATTTTATCTTTTCTCAATTCTAAACCAAATTAAGGTTAATCAACAAGTCGAGATTAGCGAACTTTACCGAAGTAATCATTTATTTAATAATCCCAATCCCAACCTATTCATCCCATGGAGCAAAACTGGTAATACTCCATTTCTAATACCTACTGTGTTATCGGTAAATTTAATTACCATTTCACGCTCAAATCTAATTAAAGATTTAACTATCACCTGGAGTAAAACTGGTGGTACTCCATCTCAAAACATTTCTTAAATTTGGTAAATTTAATTACCCCATTTCAATCTAATTAAAGATTCATTAAAACTCCATCTTGGTTTTAACCTCAAAAATCATTATTTTATAATTATTCAACTTTAAGAAATTAATGTTGTCTTTAACTGGGTTAAATAACGAATGTCCTTTAAAACATCGTTCACGATAAAATCAAAATCATCTTCCATTAAAATGGAATCTAGCGGAAATCATAACAGTGTATAATCGATATAAATTCCCATATCAGACTAATAATATAAATGGAACAATGACGAAGCCTGTTAAATTCCATACATAGTAACAGTCTTCCTTCATAGAAGCTGATCTCGATTATTACCAAATAGAATTCCATTCGATTCCAATTTAATGTTGTAAATTGGAAAACTTTACTTTGGAAAATTTCCATTAAATTGTAATAAAAAGATTTATAAATTCCATATCATCTCTTCACTGTTAATTGGGTTAAAGAACAAATGTTATTTAAAACACCGTTCACGATAAACCCAAAAATCCACTTTCATTTCAATTCCAATTAATTATTAATTAATTTGTAAACTTCTCTAAATCTTATTTTGAAAGATTTATTCTTTTCTCATCTGGGTTTAAGAATAGTGTTATTAAAGACACCATTCACGACAAACCCAAAATCCAATTTGATATTAAATACAAGGCTCTAAATTGAAATTATATTGGCTGATATTCTATATCAAATTCTGAAACTAACAGATACTGTATTGGCAATAACGATACTTATATCTTCCAAATTCCTCAACAATATCTGTATGACCACGGAATCCAATACCGAAATATTCCGAAGATTATTTCCATTCCAATCCGTTCCAATTCATACGTTGGAAAATTCTGGTTATATCAAACCCAATTCAAATCCAATTTATTTATTTAAAAACATTGGATTATTATACTAGTTAATAATTAGTTCATTTTGATATAAATATATTTTTATCCTTTTAAATATAGGATTTTTCAGCCAAAACCTTTCCAAATCATTTATTATGATTTTACATATTTTTCCATATTTTTAATTATTTTATTAAGGCTCGTACAGTCGATTTCCAATAACGGCCACCGAACTGCATCCATAACGACCTTTTCTGAAATTGATTTGGACATATTTTAAAATCCGACCTCTCAAATTTAAATCTCTTATATTCATTGGAAAGATCTTTTCGATATGAACCCAACGGTTCCGGATTTAGGAGAATCTGACGGTCGAATCTCCTGTTACGTCCATTTGAAGTTAATGGTCGGAATTCGCGAACGGTCGCTGTGCGGTGCGTTCTATTCAGGCCATTTAATATATTTATATAATATATATCGTCGATTTCTATTTAAAATTAAAATATTTATAAATTCGTTTTAAAACAATATCAACTTCATTTTCAATTTTAAATCCAAATTGAATATTCCATATCGTTTTAATATTAAAATGATAATATTTTCAAAATATCCGATTTTGAAACCTTTTCTTTTCGATATTATTTATAAAATGAATAAAATCGATCGATAAACCTTTCGAGTTGAAATGGCGTTTAACTACTCAATTCAGCTTCATGTTCATCACAGTTATGAATATTTCAATATTTTTTTGTCCATCCAAAATCGGACATTAAAATCATATTTTGATTCTTTACTAAATATTATTTTAAAACTATAATGAATATAATTATAAAACTATACTGAATAATATTTTAAAACTATACTTTATTTCTGAATTGGAATCAGACTCAATCAATTATTATATAAATATATTTTTATGGATTTTCATACATCGCATGTATTCACAATAAAGATAAATAATCATTAAACATCCACACATCATCCAGAGTGCATTCCACCTCCGTATAAGCGTTAAAATAAATAAATAAGGCTAATCACAGTCTGAAACCCATCGATTGACATATAATTAAATTCTGGGGAGATGTGAATAAACTGCCATCCCCAGACCCGTGTGGTGTTTTCAAGCAACAACCGTCTATTCAAAATAATCATTGGTTAATTAATTTAACCAGTTCTTATTCGATTTGAATTATTTTTCTGATTTACCAATTTTCACTGTTTAAATTATAAATAAATATTTATGATTTAATTTCAATTACCACATTAATGTTAACATTATTTTTAATATGTTAATCATCACAACATCATAATCAAACCACAATACAGTCAATTAAATCGTCCATGGTCTGTGGACAGGGGAGGTGAGCTAACAGGCACCGTATACAATTTATTATGATTAAACTGATTAAATTCTACATTGGAAATTCTATATATTTTTATACAAGAACACAATAACATGACAAAATATAATTTAGTGTGGGAAGGAGTTCCCACGTTGATCGGTTTCAGAAATCGATAAAAAGATTATTTTAATGAAATTAAACAAGATGTTTAATTTGACCAAAAATATCAATTAGCTCCAAATGCGTTCCAGTCAACTCTGTGTTGAAGCGTTCGTTGCCACCATCGCAGTGCAACTTAAATCGTTCAGTTTGGACCTTGTATGAAAGACATACGATATTTTAAGCATTAATCACATAATATAATTAACTAAGGATAATTAATTTAATTAATCAAAATTTTACCACCCCTAATCTCTTTCTTCCCAATTGTCATCAGGTCCAAAACCCTTCACGCTCAAAAACTAGGGTTTATTATCGCCTCCAACTGGCTTGGCCGGATCGCCATCGAGAGCCGCCATGTCAGAGCTGCTGGCATCGCCTTCCACCCCTAGGAATTCAAGCGAACTCGACGCCACAGTAGCACCTCGAGTGGCATGCAAACCTCGCCAGTTAGAACCATAGAATCGAACAAATTATGGACCTATATCTGATCATAATCGTATAGCTTTCAAGAGGATGGAAATCTTTAACATTTTTGTTTTGATTTCATGTTGGAATTCGCTGAATTTTGTGCGCGATTTTGGTTCAAGAAATGGAGCAATTTCTGCCGTTTATCTCTTCCTAGCGTTGGCTCCTTTTGATTGGAGAAAGCAAGGGTTTTATAAAGGATGAATAATAGTATTTTAATATTTTAATTCCTTTAATTGTTTTATTATGAAAATTTGTATTCGAACTCCAAATCAAACCAACGAATGTCGCCTCTAGCTAAATACCCTCATTCCGTACACAATGGGATATGTTTCATAAGTCAATTCGACTGTTTCGATCATTTTTCATCAAAATTAAAACATAAATCAATATATTTTAAATTTAAACGTACATCTTAATTTACCAGGGCCACATACTAACTCCAAAAATAAAAAAAATATCTAGCTTTGTTTTGACAATACGGTCTTAACAAAACTAATTCATCGAATTTGGAGATTGTTTGAAAAATGACCATTTTCTAGTAGATTAAATTCAAATTTAAATAACCCAACACATTTAAATTCACTGCGCTCACATATTAATTCCAAAAATTATGAAAATTGATACCTAACAATAATTTGACATTCCGGATCCAACGAAAATGGTTTCGTCGAAAATGGAGGTCATTTGCAAAATGGTTATTTCTAAGGGCTATACTTGTATTAAAATATATATAAATCCCATAGCGACTATTTTAATTTTTAAACTGGTCATAACTTACAATTTATAAAGTGAAATCTCAGTTTCTTACATTCGTTAGAAAGATATAGTTATATAGATTCTAACGTATCTTGTTTCATCTAACTATGATTTAAAATGAATTATGTATACTTAGTTGAAATTAGAAATCGAATTTTCAAACTACCACGCCATTTTAGGCTCGTTTTATAATTAAAATTAATTTATACGTTCTAACTTCAATACAAATAAATTTTTAGTTGCTATGATTCAAAATAAATCATTTTGAATATTCAAAACCCATTATAATAGCAAAAATAAAATTTTAAATTAGTTCAGAAGTTCCGGGTAACATTACGAGCTCAAAAAAATCAGACATAGGAATCACATAATGAATAAACAACAATATCTCATAGAGGAAGCATTTTACACAAAATATCATACTTAACTATTATAAAACATACCAATATTAGTAGCGGAATAATACTATTAATTACATTTGCCAAGTTTCATCTTCATCTTCAATATGATGTGGTCTTCGCTAACTGAAAAAATCAAGCTGACCCGATTACCAATGATAATACAAAAATACTCGGATCAGAACTAAAATACTCTTATATCATATAAATCAAAATCAGGTAATAATATGAGTGTCACAGCGTCAGAGATGTTTACGGTAATTCACATCTCCTATCCAATGTGTTCGTGAGTGCAATAACTTACGAGATGCTATGGGAATTTTCATCTCCTAAGGATCTGTCAAGCTAGATACTATATTATATAATTTCTCTATTATAATAGTGTCTATTAGGTAAAGTGAAGTATTAAAATAGCGTAAGCGGGATTACATTTTCACCCTTACACCGTTTATAAACATTATAGTCTATACAGTACTGTAAATTCCTCCAAACCGGAGGGCTATCAGGGAGCACTCATAGGTACAATGCAAAACAAAGTCATAGTAGGAGTGATCAGGATAGTATGACAAGGCACCTAGGAATGCCCAACAGTAGGATTCACCGGATTGCGGGACCGAGCTGGTGGTAACGCATAACAGCTACTACCACCCACCGAGAACAACACTCCGAAAATCGCGGGTGGCCACCAATCAAACCACAAAGTGATAGATATGGTATCGAAGAAATGGGTTCGATAGGAGGAGCAACCTTACTTGGCTAGGCCATGGCACCTGTTTTAGTCATTTCAATTATTCCCGGAAAGTCAAGGTCATCCATCATCATTCTCTTACTTCATTTCAGTATCGTTCACCAAACCAACCTACTTCATTCTGGATTCTCCAACACGTACACAGTTGTTAAAGTGGTTTTCGGTATTGGCAGAGAGTATGACAATATCTGATACCGATCTCATTAACAACCAAAGGTTTACATTTTTCACACCAGTCGGATTTATATATCTTAAATGTTTCATAGTTTGTATCGAAATATCAGATTTTCTTCAAATCTTTTAATATCCAAATAGAATATACATTCATATTAAACTCTATTTAAATCAAACTCAGCATCTTGAAACAAATTACAATCTCAAAATAATTGGAATATAAAATGGTTAATGGTATATAAAATAATTCAGATATATATATATATATATATATATATATATATGAAAAAAATTGAAATAAATTATTTATATATAATAATTGAATTATCAAAATTTTGTAAAATCTATAGTTAAAATATTAAGTACTTTATAAAATAAATAGTTGAATACTAAAATAGTTTATTAAAGATAATTAATATATTTAAGTTAAAAAATAGTTATAAAGTAAAATAATTTGTAAAGTGAAATAGTTGTTTACTAAAATAATTTATAAAAATGTTTTAAAATAATATATTTGGAATTAGAATCGTTTCTTCCGAATTTCAATTAAACTTGTAGTCGTATTTCAAAATTCAAATCAAACCAACTCAACTTCGAAATTTCAGTTCAATTCAACTTCCATTTTAAATTCAATTCGATTTAACAAGTTCGATTCAAATATTTGAAATTTCAATTATAATTCTCACTCTGAATTATTTCAATTTATTTAAAATTCAACTATTACATTAAATCAAGTTAATTTGAAGTAAATTTCAAAGATGGATAAAGAACTCAATTTTGATAGATTTGACTCATGTTCAATTTCAATTTAACTTTAGTTAACAACATCAATAATTACCTTTAGCTTTTATATTTAAAAATCCAATGTTTTAAGTTCAAAGAAAATCGACTTATAAAACATCATCTATAACATTTTAAAATAATATTTCAAGACTCATGGTTAAAACAATTTTTATCTAAACAACTGGTGTCCGTATATAATATTATATCTTATGGCGAAGCAATACTTAAAATTTAATTTTAGAATTTTGGGAAAGGATATATATCATTTCAATCCAAATCAGAGGTCATAGTTATTTATCATTTCGCCCTACGTTCTTAATTCATTTTAATGATTAATCCCGGATTTATTCGATGCATGTAGCATCTAGGGTAAATGATTAGGATTAATCAACACAAACAATGATCATATAAAAATCATGGTGAAAACGGGTAAATTCACAAAATTAGACATCAATAAGTCTCAAATCCAAGCCATTCATTACATTAATACGTCCAAACAGTTGGTTTTAAACTAGTAAATAAATGTTGAATTTTTAACTTAACTATAAAATTTAAACTAACGGTCAAATTTAATTACACTATCGATGCCAGTTTACATAAATATGCAATTTTAACTACCAAATAATAATCAATACAAACATATCATAATATGATTTTAATCGAACTAACAATTGAATATTTTAGATAGATGTGAGTGGGTTTAATCACTCATCTTTGGTTTCGAACGCGTTTGAACTCCAAAATAGGCCCAAAATTTGTTTGCCTCCAAATTCAACCAAACGAACTCCATGTTGTCTAGAATTTTGATACGATTCCAACGTAACAAATTGCGTGTCAATTTGAGTTCGTATGAAAAAGTTAATCATGTTTTCGTGATTTGAAAACAAAATAAATAAAAAAAGTGAAAATGTCCAGAAAATCGACTTTACTTGCCGCATCACCCTTAGCTCATTTCTTCCTACGCCTGAAACCATTTGTTACCGACCGTGAGAACCCATTCCACCCAAACTTTGACCGGCCATAAATCCATGCTTCGACCTCCGTTTGACCCAAAACAACCGCTATCGTGAAGCCCTTGACGAGCAGCACTTCCATCTCCAATAGCTCTACATCCAGCCACTTGTGGATCTCATGCTGCCCTAATAAAGATTATGGGTTTCGGCTCGTATTTTGAGAATTCCGCCAATCTAGAAAACAATAGATCATATTGAACCCACCGTTGGATTCGTATGCTCGAGCACTACAACTTTCATTTAGGATCCATTGCTAATCGACGCAAGAATCGAAAACACCTAAATAAAACATAAATTCTTGCTTTTATGTCTTTGACTGTGAAACTCCATTGATCTGAGAGTTGTTTCAGAAAATGAATGTTTTTGTTGATTCGTATTGTCAAGACTTTCCAACGATATATAATTCGATAGGGTTTGGAATATTTGAGCTTTTGACGTTATTTTATGATATGTAGACACCATTAAAATGAAATTAAGGTAAATTTCGGGATTAGGGCTAAGAAAATGAATTAAAGGCTGCTGCTAGGGTTTATAGCTCATATTTATATCAACGGGTATGTGGGTTTAGTTATAAGCCCATTTGGTCCCGAAGACTGCACAAATTTATAAAAAGACACATTTCCAACTCCGAATGAAACTATAACATTCTATATATCAAAAGTGATGTTTTTAATATTTCTAAATGCAGCAATAAGCCTCAAGCCATAATTTCATCGTATTTAGAAGTTAGTTTCAAAATCAGATTATTTCAATTTTATGTTCTATAATTCGATTTCTACGCGTTTCGGGCTCACACGATCAAGTGACAAATCCAGTCGCTATGAAATTTGAATCCTTACAATAATTCAATATTCCAAATTCGATGAAACTGATTTCGTCGAATTCTAAGACCATTTGAAAAATAGTTATTTTAACAGGTTCATTAATATAATAAAATATTCATTTTTTGTTCATTCACTTTTAAATTAAATTCAAAAGTTTATAAACTTTAATTTAAACCCAAACAACATTTTTAAATAACTATGTAAACAAATTTTCGTTTACTTTGAATTTTGATATTGATTGTTTACCAAACTCTACTGAACTTCAATTATAATTTAAATAACTCAATTTCATGCAAATATTCAAATGTTAAATTTTTAAGTTTCAATATCTATCCATTTAAACAAAATGACAATTTTATTTGCAATCAATGCAGGCTGTGACTATTCTAACCTGTTGAAATTCATTATAAAATCAAATGGTCTCCATTATTCCCAAATTCAATAAGCTAAAATTTTCAAAATATGGAATTTCAAAATTAGATAATTCAGTCTATATATCACTAGTCAAATATCAATATCAATTTCAACATACATAAATTGTCAAACACAAGTTATTACCATCTATAACTGTTGAAATTCATTGCTTAATAAGTTGAATTAAGTTCATATCGTATCAACTTATAAAATAAAACATTTGATTTTGTACTTAAACTAATATTGTTCAAAATCACAATAAATTTCATTTCTTTAATTGTCGCAAATTCTCGGGATGTTACAATTTTGAATCTGAGATCTCTGAATAGAAAGCTAAAATCAAACTGCTTAAAAATAAAAATTCAATCTTAAAGTAAAATGATTCTAAGAAAAGAGAAATTGAGATCGACCTTGCTCTAAGTTGATAAACAGAAATAATCTTTTGAACTCCAAAATCAACGGTCTTGAATTAAGTTTTAAACGTTGTTCAACCGGAGAAAAATCTTTGAACTTGTTGTTAAAAAATCAGTTCTCTTCTGGAAATAAAATTGGTCTCGGTTTTATAAAAATTGATGGCATTGAAAAATTGAATCCAAATGGTTTTAAAAGTCCGTTAAATTGCTTTGAAAAGAATCATCTTGAAAATCTAGACTCTGAAAATTTCAAAGGATTTTTAAATCATAAACAAAATGAAAACTTGTTTTGTAACAATCCATTTAAACATTTTGGATCCCAGAAGGAAATAAATTGAATCAAGAAAGTCCAAACAGATTTGACCCTTAGAGGTACAAAGTTAAATTCGAATGGATTGTTACACAAACAGGATTGGGTACTAAAACATGTGAATACAGTCATAAGTAGTTTTACAAATTTTGTCAGACCACTCGATCCCATAAATTCTTACGGTACCGGAGAAGGCTGAGGAACCACTTTGCGAAAGAGAGACTGAATTGAAGTTGTTCCATATTTTGAATCATCCAGTGTTCCTTAGCCAAGATTGTTGTGTTAGAGAATCAACATAGTCACCGAAAATTGGGCATAATCTCTAGACTCACGTTTTTTTGTTTATATTCTCTGTTTATTTTCTTTTTTTATTCCTCCTTCTACACCTTCTATTTTTTTCTTGATTATGCTTATATGCTTCGTCACTGCCTTTTTTTTACTTCTTGAGCTTCTTAAACTTCAAATTGCGGAATTCTTGATCTTCTAGAAATTTTCTTCATTTGTATAAAACTCTGATGTTTTAGTGATTTTAAGATCTTGAATTCAAATTTGAAAATTTCTGTAATTGTTCAAAAATTTTTTTTTTTGAATTCCTAATAGTGCTGGCGTGAATGATTGTATTGCATCTTGAAATTAATTTTGAAATCATATTCTTTTGCTTGGAAATTTGTTTCATTGAAATCATTTATAATTGTAGATATCTTGAACCTCACACACTTCTTGGATTTGAAATTAAAATCTTGTGTAATCGATTCATTGTGTAATGACGCGCATTGGCAGAGGTATTATAATTAATTTATTTAATTATATAAATAGTGATATAGTGAATTAAATGATCGTGGAATTAAATAATGATGAATATTTAATTAAAATAATAAATTAAATGATATATTTAATTCTGAAATAATCAGAATTGGCTGAAATGACGATATGGTGTGAACCGGATCATCTATGATATTTTATTCAGCTTGGAATTGAATTTGAATAATGAATATATTATATAAAGGACAGTTTGAACGTAGAATTATAATATAATTAAAATAGAGCTCGAAATTGCGCTGTAGTTCATAAATTGGCGATTCGAACTTCAACTGAATATACAGGGTTCGTTTTAAATCAGATTTCTGTGAAACAAGAAACGTGTGGAGCTGGTGGAGTATATCTTTCTAGTGGAAGAGAAAAATCGGGATTTCGTCGTGTAGATTTTGATTTACGTCCAAATCAAATTTTAGAAAAGTCGCTGTGAAATTCCTTTATAATTTATAAAGGAATTATTTATATTTTTAAAAGGAAATTCATTTTTTAAATCGAATATCGATTAAATCGAGATTGGAAATATCGAGTTATAAATCCCAGTGGTGCTGTATGATATTTTGTTGAGAATATATACGATAATATAAATTTATTTATATTTAATTTAATTATATTTAAATATATTAATATATTTAAATGGGTCATTTAGATCTTTAAAAATAGCCAGTTTTGCGAACGACCTCAGAATTCGACGAAACTAATCTTGTTGGATCCGCAATGTCAAATAGTTGTTAGATTTCCAGTTTCGTGATTTTTAGAGTCACTGTGTGGTCGTACGGATTTTTAGAGTGAGAAACAGTCAGTATTTCGACGGTTAAAAATACGCTGTGTGAGCAAACAAAGTCGGAATTCGACGAAACCAGTTTCATGGGGTCCGTAATGTCGATCTCTAGCTATATGTCCAGTTTCGTGATTTTTGGGTATTGTGTGTGATCGCATGGATTTTTAGAAGGTAGAAACAAATATTAAAATGTAATAAAAAGAAATATCTATAAAATATCTAGATATTTATTTGCCTATAAATATAAGCCCTAAGTCCTTATAACCTAATTCCGCATTCACTTCCTTTGGTCAACAGAAAAACCCGCCTCCACAATTTCTTTACACTGCAAAACAAATCGAAAGAAATCCCAACAAAAATCTGTAAATCAATCAACTAACATATAGAAGATCCTCAAAATCCTCTCTTCAATTCCCTATAACTTTCTTCAGACCCGATTGGGTTTCCTCGAAGACACGCAACGCCTAGGGTTTCCCGTAGTTGGAGTTTGGGGCGGAGATACGACAGATGGATGGCGGCGAGTTGTTCCTCAGGGTGAGCCGCTCTGACTGGAACAGTTGGGTTGACCTTCGTGATATGAAGTGTCGGTCTCTATACTGGTGATGGGTTCTTAATTGGAAACCGCGAGCTGGACGGTGAACAGAGGGTAGGGTAGCGATGGGGAGTGATGGTGATTTGTACTGTGATTTTAAATGGAAAGGAGAACGGTAGGAGGGGGATCATCGGCCTTGTACTGGTACTGTGTACGGGTTGAACAATAGTTGGAAAGGGGATGCAGCGAGTTGCTAGTTCAGTTGATGCCTGTGAGGAGTGTGTTTGAGTGGATGATGTCGGTTTTGGATCTTGGTTGAGTAATGGAGAGGGAGATCAAATGAGGAAGAAGGGATTGAAAAGGGCTCGGCCTTTCTTTTTCTGTAGTCGAAATTTTTAATCCAAGAAGAACCACTGTTTAGTGCTAATGGGTCTGGGTAAAAGGAAGTGGGGTTTGGGCCTTATGATAAGAGTGATCCTAACTTAAATTCAAATCCTTGTTTTAATTTAATATATAATATATGTAACAGCTTGTGATGCTAATAACTTATCCGTACGAAATCAGAATTTCGAGAATTCAGATCCGATAGGATCATATGAACAAGGACAATATTCTGGAATTGGTTTGGAATAGATCGGAGCTCATCTAGAATTTAGTGCGAAATAAATTGTAGGATCAGAATCAACCACTGTAAATCATTATTTAACGATTACAGACAATGTGAGTAGATCTCACTAACTCTGAACAGTTTATAATTTCATGTTGTATTTTTAGAACTGTTAAATATTGGCTGTTTGACTGTGTGTTGACTGTTTGATTGAACTACTAGTCAGTTAGTTGAGGTTCTATATTGATTCTGTTTAATAGAATATATCATATGGAACTGAAAAGTGATGTTATCTATATTGTTTAACATCTGTGATGCAGGGAAACAGGTTGGAGGAATCCAACTGGATTCCTCAACATTTTACTGTTTTTCATATATTGTGATATATGATGTGTTATATAATCTGTTATGGATTATGTGTGTTGGAATGATGTTGATCAGTGTTATCCGATATTTTAAATATCATAAAAGATCCTGGGATGTAAAAAGAATTATTTCAATGTATATTGAAATAAAGGGAGTTTATAAAATCAACAGATTTTATAAAAGGAAATATTTCGAAAGTAAATAAAAGGGAAAAATGTTTTTAAAACGAATAGAGTTTTATAAAAGGGAAATCACTTGTAAAGTGAAGAACTGTTACTAAAAGTAAATCTTTATAAATGAATATTTTATTCGAATAGAATAAAGGAGTTAATCGATGTTAGTTTAATCGATTAGAGTTAAAGTAAAAGGAGTTAATCGATGTTAGTTTAATCGATTAGAGTTAAAGTAAAAGGAGTTAATCAATGTTAGTTTAATCGATTAGAGTTAAAGTAAAAGGAGTTAATCGATGTTAGTTTAATCGATTAGAGTTAAAGTAAAAGGAGTTAATCGATGTTAGTTTAATCGATTAGAGTTAAAGTAAAAGGAGTTAATCGATGTTAGTTTAATCGATTAGAGTTAAAGTAAAAGGAGTTAATCGATGTTAGTTTAATTGATTAGAGTTAAAGTAAAAGGAGTTAATCGATGTTAGTTTAATCGATTAGAGTTAAAGTAAAAGGAGTTAATCGAATATATAGTTCATTCAAATAGAATTAAAAGAGTTATCGAATATAGTTTATTCGATAGGAGTTAAGTGAATAGAGTTAAAGTTAAATCAAAAGAGTTAAGTGGATAGAATAAATTGAATAGAGTTATCGAATATACCTTATCGAAGGAAAGAATTATCGAATAGAAAAGATTTGAAAGAGAGTTAAGTAAGGAAGTTAGTAGAAGGAATATAAAGAGAGCTTTGCCTATTTCAACGTTAGAAATGTTGTTCAGTTAAGGTCTGAGAGGTAGTTCTACCCCAACTTGATTGGCTTCGTTTTTAACTAAGGAATAGTTAAGGTTCGCCAGTAAAGGAAATGGTTTGAGTTGGCATCGCGATGGTTTGTTTAAACATCTGTCTAAGTCCAATGAAGAAGCTTTGGAAATGTTTTCCAAATAAGAAACCAGAAATGTTTTCTAATAAAGAAAACAAGAAATGGAAATGTTTTCCATTGTTAATAACGTATATTTTCCAAATTTAGAAAATAAGAAATATTGAATATAGGGAAACAAGAGAAAAGTAAATTAATGAAATAAAGAGATAAATGTTGAATGATGTTTGATTGATATGAATTTCCATTTGGAAATAATATCGTTTTGTTTGCACATCTGTTTTTCTTCGATAGTTAAATCACAGACTATCGAAGTTTTGACCATTTTAACGTTGTTAATATGGAGAGACCTGTTGGATTATTATCCAAAGAACCACTCTGTATTGGCATAAGCGTTGCGAATCATATATGCCAAAGATAATTGAAGACGGAGTAAAGTGCAAGGGCTATTGTATAAGTCTTAGATAACAGTATCTAAGATGGATATACTGAATAGTACCTTCGGTTCATCCTGTGCCTGGATGACTTGTATGGACGGATGTCTGACAGAGTATTTCCAGACGATCACGTATATTGATTTCTCCAACCGTACCAAGAGTGGAAGCGGAGAAGGAAACTTCTTTTAGCTAACACATAATGTGTAAAAACCCGCAACTTCCCCGTAAAGGAAAGCGTCGGATAGTTCGAGAACAAACCACAACAGAACGCATACAGAAGAACATTTCACTATATATAACAACAGTGCATCAGATTACAAGAATATACAGAGTATAAATGAATATTACACAGAAATATCAGAGATTTAAATTACATTTAAATACATAGCAGCGGAAAATAATACAATACACAACTAGAATGAGATATACGGATACAAAGCTTTCCGGATATCGTTCCAGCTGTAAACCAGGATCCTGTGAATATAAATCTGCAAAACCGAAACTACTAGCTGCCCGTGTCAAAATAAGGGCACCCAGAGTTTAGGTTAAAACAATAAACTCCAGGTCAGTCATGTGACTGGTGTGAGAACTAAAACAGTTATTAATCTTTATTTTTAAATCATTAGGTAAATCAAGGGACCACGCCGTATAACACGGAACGGGTTTCCTCCCAAGAATACCAGTGCATAAAACAACAGCGCAATGCTAAGTAAAGAAGATGAAGCTGTTATAAGACCCAGGTCCTATCACACAATGCAACGCAAGCCGGGGGATAGGGTTTTCCCTTATAACAGCCAAAGAATGCTTGATACGTTTAAAACAAATCATTTGATACTATTATAAGTGCATAGTATATAAAACACTTCAAATCATAAGTATCAATCATAGGCGGCATGAGCGCCCCATCCCACTATGTCGCCATATATAGGATATACAATCAAAACCGCAAAGTCTCGTATTTGGAAATTGGATTTCCATCTATGAACCGAGGCAAAAGATAGTCCTCACCGACTTCGTGACTCTCTAGCCCGAGCCACAGGGTCAGAGCGCATCGACCCTTGGAGCGACAGGGCCGGTCCACCGATGTGGATTAAACTTAAACCCTGAACACTACGTTTCCCCACCCTATGGGGTGTAAGTCTGGTCCGTCAGCCGACCAGAAGCATCGGCCGAAACCGATATAACCGAGGCGCCTCGCAACAGCAACAACCACATAAGTCAAACTCGTCAGGGCGTGTAAAACCACTGACGCCACTTCTAACTAGAAAGAAACGCATGCCCTCCCTGAGGTCCGTCTCCCGTTTTTGATTCATACCGGGTGTGAAACTCGCGAATCAAACGTTACACGAAGCTACGCCACAAAGGCCGTGCTTCGATCATCAACCACAAGACTTTGCTTTTCAACAGAAGCCTTGATCATTTGCATCTTAGCATGCCACACAGGCAAACCATCCTATGCAACCGATATCAGTCACACAGAATGAAATCCGATGTCAGACACACAGTCCATTTACAAGTCCGTTCTGGGTCTGAACGAAACCGGAGGCACCTAGTACCCCGCATATCCATCGATCTCCAAGTACGTCTGGACGATCACTAACTGTTTCCATCTTCTTGGGTGTACAGCCCAATCAAGATCATCAGTTATCACCCAAACGACGTGAAGACCTCCGGTCTTCGACCATCGTCTTCATCTTCGACTTATCGTCGTATCAGTTATTCAGAATGGGATAAACCCGGTCTTTCCGAATAACTCGCGTATATTTAAATAAGTGTTACACAAACACAACATACGCCTCATTCCAATTCATTAGTCACTAACCGTAAATTAATCAAGAGAATAATTCCCCAAATATTAACCCCGAAGGCCGAAACCAACATCAGATCAATATCTAGAAAACCATTCTGTTTGGCTAACCGACAGTTAGTTTCTAAATTTCACGTTCAAATCTAATTAAAGATTTAACTATCGCCTGGAGCAAAACTGGTGATACTCCATTCTCGATCTTTTCAATCTAATTAAAGATTCATTAAAACTCCACTTAGTTTTAATCGTTAACTGGGTTAAAGAATCAGTGTCATCTAAAAACACGGTTCGCGATAAACCCAAAGTCACATTCCATTAATTATCGGGTTAAAGAACGAGTGTTATTTAGAAACACTGTTCACGATAAACCCAAAAATCAATATCAATTCAATTCCAATTAAATATTATTTAATTGGTACACTTCATTAAATCTAAATAAAAAGATTTAATCTTTTCTCAACTGGGTTCAAGAACAGTGTTAGTGAAGACACCATTCACGACAAACCCAAATCACATTTGATATTCAATACAAGGCTCTGAATAGAAAATATCCCGGCTTATATTCAATATCAAATCCTACGATTAACAAATGTCGTATTGGAAATAACGATATAAATATATATCTTTCAAATTTCCATAACAACACCTGTATAATCACGAATTCCAACATCGAAATATTCCGAAGACAATTTCGATTCAAATCCACTCCAATGCAATCATTGGAAATTTTGGTTATTTTTAAAACCCTTTTCAAATTCAATTTATTTATTCAAAAATAAATAGAATTATAATTCTAGTTCAAAACTAGTTCATTTCGATAAAAATCTATTTTTATCTTTTCAAATATGGAGTTTTTCATCCTAATTCTTTCTAAATCATTTCTTATGATTTTACATAAATTATTACTATTTTTAATAATTTTATCAAGGCCCGTACAGCCGATTTCCATCAATGGCCATCGAACTGCACTTACAGCGACCTTTTTCGAATTTGATTTGGACGTATCTCCAAATCCAACCGTTAGATTTCAAATTTCTAATATTCGTTAGAAAGCTCTTTTCGATACGAACCCAACGGTTCCGGTTTTAGGAGAATCCGACGGTCGGATCTCCCGTAATGTCCGTTTGAAATAAATGGTCGAAATTCGCGAACTGCCGCGGCGCGGCGCGTTCTATTCAGGCCCTTATATTATATATATAATATATATAATATATATTTCGTCGATTTTTATTTAAAACGAATTATATAAATAGTTTTGAATTCGTTTCAAAAATCCATTTCAACTTCCATTTCAATTCAAAGCAAAATTGAATTCTTCTTTATAGATTCGTTTCAAAACTCACTTCTATTCAATTCAAATTTCAATTCAATTTGAATTCATTTCAATTCACTTTCAATTCGATTCCAATTCGTTTTCAATTCAATTCATTTCGAAATCGTTTTCAATTCAATTCATTTCGAAATCGTTTTCAATTCAATTCATTTCGAAATCGTTTTCAATTCAATTCATTTCGAAATCGTTTTCAATTCAATTCATTTCGAAATCGTTTTCAATTCAATTCATTTCGAAATCGTTTTCAATTCAATTCATTTCGAAATCGTTTTCAATTCAATTCATTTCGAAATCGTTTTCAATTCAATTCATTTCGAAATCGTTTTCAATTCAATTCATTTCGAAATCGTTTTCAATTCAATTCATTTCGAAATCGTTTTCAATTCAATTCATTTCGAAATCGTTTTCAATTCAATTCATTTCGAAATCGTTTTCAATTCAATTCATTTCGAAATCGTTTTCAATTCAATTCATTTCGAAATCGTTTTCAATTCAATTCATTTCGAAATCGTTTTCAATTCAATTCATTTCGAAATCGTTTTCAATTCAATTCATTTCGAAATCGTTTTCAATTCAATTCATTTCGAAATCGTTTTCAATTCAATTCATTTCGAAATCGTTTTCAATTCAATTCATTTCGAAATCGTTTTCAATTCAATTCATTTCGAAATCGTTTTCTAAAATCGATATAAATATCGTTCACGTCAAAATGGCGTCAATCTAATCAACACGGCTTCATATATTCCTTTATTTTCAAATATTCTATTTCGAATATTTCTTTTTCAAATATTTCTTTTTCAAAGCTGGAATGAGGCCCAATCAATTACCATATAAAATTAATTATATGGATTTTCATACAACACATGTATATAACAGCATTGAAAATAATCAACCATCAACCAAAGTGCACTACACTGTATAAGCATCAAATATAGATATTCAACGCTTATAACAGCCTGTCAATCAATCGATCGACATATTTAATCAATCAGGATGAGTGAACTTCAAATTTCATCCTAACACCCGTGTGGGGTTTCAAACAATCAAACACATATTTTATTTGTGCAGTTAGGCGATGTGTAAAATTTATCGACCCAATCAACGTCATTCAAATAGGTGTACATAAACAAACCGTCTGGTTTGTAAATGAATATTTATTTATTCACATTCACGTTAAAAATTATATTTTTAACGATAAAACATTTTATTCCAACATATGAATTTCAATTTAGTTCATTCTTTAAATAAAATGATATTTTTATTTTTCTAATTTATTTTAGAAAATTTCGGCGGCATAACGGCACGATACTAGAAACGGGACAAGGCCTAGCCTTATCCCCGGTCTAGTGAAGGCCCACGCCATTCACACATCAATCAAATTCACTTTCGTTATGCAAACCACAAAATTTGGAGTAAGGGTCTAACCTAGCCTTACTCCTTCGCCTTATAACGGCGCACGTCTAATCCTAACCAATTTATCGATTCGATTTTTTTTTTTCCACACCACAAACCACATTCAAACCAATATCACAATCAATCACCAAACAGTCAAACAAACAAGTCCATGGTCTGTGGACGGGTGTCGGGTGCTACTAAGCACCGTCTGCATCCTAGTATATATATAACTAGAAAAATAAATTGAAAGGTGAGAAATTCTCACCTATAGCTATCCTAGCTCCACGGCTCTTCTTTTGCAGAAATCTTCGTCGTTTCGCCCTTTTTGTTGCTTTCGTTGTCCGCTTTCACTACATATGTAAAAATCGAATTTTACTTCGTTATTCAATATATAAAAATCATATTTTTTTATTTTGCTTCTCAATATATAAAAATCATATTTTTATTTCAAAGTTCCATATATAAAAATCGAATTTTTTTTTTATTTCGCCATTCAATAAAAAAAAACTAATTTTTATTCTTCGCTTTCATATATAAAGATCTAATTTTTATTTCGATTTAAACAATACAAAAATTATAATTTCAAAGCAAATTCATTTTTTAAAAACCATAGTTTTTTTATTCAAAGCAAATTCATTTATAAACCATAAAGTAAAATCAGTTTTTATTTTTCTACAAATATAAAGATCTGGTTTTTCCTTATACAAAAATCTGAACTTTTATAAATTAAAAATCTAAATTTTTATAACTTAAAAATCCTAACTTTTCAGCTTTTGAAGTTTAAATCTTTTCACTTTAAAATCTAAAAATAAAAATCAGTTTTAAAAATAAATAAAAACAGTTTTTAAAAATAAATAAAATCAGTTTACTCTTTTAAAAACCAAATCATTTTTAAAACCTAATTAAATTTCCAGTTCTTATAAGCCTAAAATCGAAATTACTTTATACGAATTAAAATAAAAAAAATAAAAACAATATACTTACAGTATTTTGTAGAAAGGGGGGGGGGTTCGCCAGAACGGCGGTCTTCAGGTAAGAGGGCCTCGCGGTGGTCTGCTGCGGTCGGAGGAGCTCGCCTGGTCGGAGGAGCTCGCGTCGGGCGGTTTCGATGGGAGAGGAAGGGGAGAGAGAGGCGGAGCTCGGGGAGGTGGGGCGGCTGTGGGGGCTGCGCCGCCTAGGTGCGGCGGCGAAATCTGGTGGGGGCGCGATGCCCCCTTCCGCTTCTCTCTTTTTTTTTTTTCCCTGAAAGTTCGATTCGGTTTTGAAAGAAAGGGGGGGGGGGGGCCAGAACGTAATTAAGGGGAAGAGGGAGAGAATTTAATTATATATTTTTTTTTTATTTATTTTATTATTTTATTCATTAAAAGTTGACTTTTACATATGACCTCGAAACGAGGCCCACCGCCTGTCGTCCATAGCGTTTTACCCCCATTCCGAACACAATGGGATATGTATCGCTAGCTGATTTGATCGTTACAATCAGTTTCCGTTAAATTCACATTTAAATCACTTTATTGAATTTTAAACGTACATTTCAAATTACCGGGGTCACATACTAACTAGAAAAATTCCCAAAAAATATTTTCTAGCTTCGTATTGACGATACGGTCCTAACAAAACTAGTTTCGTCGAATTCTGAGACCGTTAGAAAAATGGCCAATTTCCAGTCGATTAAAATCAACTGAAATGGTCAAAACACGTTTTCCTTTGCCACGCTCACATATTGATTCGAAAAATTATGAAATTTGAAACCTAGCAATAACTTGACATCACGGACCCAACAAAACTGGTTTCGTCGAAATCCGAGGTCGTTTGCAAAATTGCTATTTTTAAGGGCCTTATATATATAAAAATATATATAAATTCCACAGCGACTATTTCTAATTTTCAACTGGACGTATCTTATCATTTCTAAGATGAAATCTCAGTTTGCTAACTTCGTTACAAAGATATAGTTATACAGATTCAAATATTTCTTGTTTCGTTCAATTCTGACTTATATCGAATTCTGTATATTCATTTGAAATTAGAAATCGAATTTTCGAACTACCGCGCCATTTTCAATTCCTTTTATAATTATATATAATTATTATATATTCTAACGACGACGTATATAATATATACGTTCGAATTCTATTCAAAATAAATTTCTCGTCGATTATATTTAAAATAATCTATTTTAAATATTCAAAATCCGCTATAATTGCCAAAATAAAATTTTCAAACTGGCTCGCATTTTACGGGTTGTTACAATCTCCCCCACTTAAAACTTTTCGTCCCCGAAAAGGAACAAAGTCGAAAGTGGTTTGATAAATCAACTCTACGATCGATCAGGCTTCCATTCTCCAACTCTTTAGTTTCTGAGAATTTTCAAAACTTCAAAAATTTGGCTAACACCCTAAATTTTTGAAAAATTTCGCCATAACCTCCCCTGCAATGGGAGCATCGGGGAATTTCAAATAGCTTCCCCGGTCCTTCAGATCTCAAAAAGAAAAAGAAAAAGCCAAGCGGCTAGCCAATAGGCTCACAAAATCATCATCACCCAAACAAAACAGGAAATTATGTAGTAAACATGTACCTATTTGTCGGGCAAACAAATTTTATTCTCTGGCTCTAGCCTCCTTGCTATGACCTGTTCAATGTAAGTATATGTATATGCAAGCAAATGCAACCAATTTTCAATACGATTCAATTATTTGTTTACTTAGGCATAAATGGTTAAAATTAGCAAACAATTAAACAAGCAACTCAAACATCAATCAATTAGTGGATTAGAATTTCAAATTCATAATTTTGATACATATACAAAAATCGGATTTTTGATGCCAAATCACAACAAATAAATCTAGCTATATAAGTTTTGGTTCTCACACCAGTCTAATGGAAATATATAGAAAATCACATCTTCGAAACTCGAATACCAATTCTGATGATGTCTAGACTATCATCAGAATCGTCTCCGGGCGACTAGAGTGTGGCTCTATATCTATCCAGTATATTAAAACTTCAAATACACGTGGATCAGACGCATACGCAAAGTCTATATATACTGGACTGTCCAAATTCAATATAAATAGATAATCAGATACGAATAATTGATTTAAATTTTCAAAACAAAAATTGTTTTCATTTGAAAAATATACTCTTCACACTCGTTCTAGGATACTACTGATCCTATCTCTAACGAGTCATTCCCATTGGATATTTCTAATCCAATATCTGATGAATTCTTTCGTATGGTTCTAATGTGTCTTGTTCTCTGCTTTGTAAACCAAAGCTCTGATACCAAATGTAAAAACCCGCAACTTCCCCGTAAAGGAAAGCGTCGGATAGTTCGAGAACAAACCACAACAGAACGCATACAGAAGAACATTTCACTATATATAACAACAGTGCATCAGATTACAAGAATATACAGAGTATAAATGAATATTACACAGAAATATCAGAGATTTAAATTACATTTAAATACATAGCAGCGGAAAATAATACAATACACAACTAGAATGAGATATACGGATACAAAGCTTTCCGGATATCGTTCCAGCTGTAAACCAGGATCCTGTGAATATAAATCTGCAAAACCGAAACTACTAGCTGCCCGTGTCAAAATAAGGGCACCCAGAGTTTAGGTTAAAACAATAAACTCCAGGTCAGTCATGTGACTGGTGTGAGAACTAAAACAGTTATTAATCTTTATTTTTAAATCATTAGGTAAATCAAGGGACCACGCCGTATAACACGGAACGGGTTTCCTCCCAAGAATACCAGTGCATAAAACAACAGCGCAATGCTAAGTAAAGAAGATGAAGCTGTTATAAGACCCAGGTCCTATCACACAATGCAACGCAAGCCGGGGGATAGGGTTTTCCCTTATAACAGCCAAAGAATGCTTGATACGTTTAAAACAAATCATTTGATACTATTATAAGTGCATAGTATATAAAACACTTCAAATCATAAGTATCAATCATAGGCGGCATGAGCGCCCCATCCCACTATGTCGCCATATATAGGATATACAATCAAAACCGCAAAGTCTCGTATTTGGAAATTGGATTTCCATCTATGAACCGAGGCAAAAGATAGTCCTCACCGACTTCGTGACTCTCTAGCCCGAGCCACAGGGTCAGAGCGCATCGACCCTTGGAGCGACAGGGCCGGTCCACCGATGTGGATTAAACTTAAACCCTGAACACTACGTTTCCCCACCCTATGGGGTGTAAGTCTGGTCCGTCAGCCGACCAGAAGCATCGGCCGAAACCGATATAACCGAGGCGCCTCGCAACAGCAACAACCACATAAGTCAAACTCGTCAGGGCGTGTAAAACCACTGACGCCACTTCTAACTAGAAAGAAACGCATGCCCTCCCTGAGGTCCGTCTCCCGTTTTTGATTCATACCGGGTGTGAAACTCGCGAATCAAACGTTACACGAAGCTACGCCACAAAGGCCGTGCTTCGATCATCAACCACAAGACTTTGCTTTTCAACAGAAGCCTTGATCATTTGCATCTTAGCATGCCACACAGGCAAACCATCCTATGCAACCGATATCAGTCACACAGAATGAAATCCGATGTCAGACACACAGTCCATTTACAAGTCCGTTCTGGGTCTGAACGAAACCGGAGGCACCTAGTACCCCGCATATCCATCGATCTCCAAGTACGTCTGGACGATCACTAACTGTTTCCATCTTCTTGGGTGTACAGCCCAATCAAGATCATCAGTTATCACCCAAACGACGTGAAGACCTCCGGTCTTCGACCATCGTCTTCATCTTCGACTTATCGTCGTATCAGTTATTCAGAATGGGATAAACCCGGTCTTTCCGAATAACTCGCGTATATTTAAATAAGTGTTACACAAACACAACATACGCCTCATTCCAATTCATTAGTCACTAACCGTAAATTAATCAAGAGAATAATTCCCCAAATATTAACCCCGAAGGCCGAAACCAACATCAGATCAATATCTAGAAAACCATTCTGTTTGGCTAACCGACAGTTAGTTTCTAAATTTCACGTTCAAATCTAATTAAAGATTTAACTATCGCCTGGAGCAAAACTGGTGATACTCCATTCTCGATCTTTTCAATCTAATTAAAGATTCATTAAAACTCCACTTAGTTTTAATCGTTAACTGGGTTAAAGAATCAGTGTCATCTAAAAACACGGTTCGCGATAAACCCAAAGTCACATTCCATTAATTATCGGGTTAAAGAACGAGTGTTATTTAGAAACACTGTTCACGATAAACCCAAAAATCAATATCAATTCAATTCCAATTAAATATTATTTAATTGGTACACTTCATTAAATCTAAATAAAAAGATTTAATCTTTTCTCAACTGGGTTCAAGAACAGTGTTAGTGAAGACACCATTCACGACAAACCCAAATCACATTTGATATTCAATACAAGGCTCTGAATAGAAAATATCCCGGCTTATATTCAATATCAAATCCTACGATTAACAAATGTCGTATTGGAAATAACGATATAAATATATATCTTTCAAATTTCCATAACAACACCTGTATAATCACGAATTCCAACATCGAAATATTCCGAAGACAATTTCGATTCAAATCCACTCCAATGCAATCATTGGAAATTTTGGTTATTTTTAAAACCCTTTTCAAATTCAATTTATTTATTCAAAAATAAATAGAATTATAATTCTAGTTCAAAACTAGTTCATTTCGATAAAAATCTATTTTTATCTTTTCAAATATGGAGTTTTTCATCCTAATTCTTTCTAAATCATTTCTTATGATTTTACATAAATTATTACTATTTTTAATAATTTTATCAAGGCCCGTACAGCCGATTTCCATCAATGGCCATCGAACTGCACTTACAGCGACCTTTTTCGAATTTGATTTGGACGTATCTCCAAATCCAACCGTTAGATTTCAAATTTCTAATATTCGTTAGAAAGCTCTTTTCGATACGAACCCAACGGTTCCGGTTTTAGGAGAATCCGACGGTCGGATCTCCCGTAATGTCCGTTTGAAATAAATGGTCGAAATTCGCGAACTGCCGCGGCGCGGCGCGTTCTATTCAGGCCCTTATATTATATATATAATATATATAATATATATTTCGTCGATTTTTATTTAAAACGAATTATATAAATAGTTTTGAATTCGTTTCAAAAATCCATTTCAACTTCCATTTCAATTCAAAGCAAAATTGAATTCTTCTTTATAGATTCGTTTCAAAACTCACTTCTATTCAATTCAAATTTCAATTCAATTTGAATTCATTTCAATTCACTTTCAATTCGATTCCAATTCGTTTTCAATTCAATTCATTTCGAAATCGTTTTCAATTCATTTCGAAATCGTTTTCAATTCAATTCATTTCGAAATCGTTTTCAATTCAATTCATTTCGAAATCGTTTTCAATTCAATTCATTTCGAAATCGTTTTCAATTCAATTCATTTCGAAATCGTTTTCAATTCAATTCATTTCGAAATCGTTTTCAATTCAATTCATTTCGAAATCGTTTTCAATTCAATTCATTTCGAAATCGTTTTCAATTCAATTCATTTCGAAATCGTTTTCAATTCAATTCATTTCGAAATCGTTTTCAATTCAATTCATTTCGAAATCGTTTTCAATTCAATTCATTTCGAAATCGTTTTCAATTCAATTCATTTCGAAATCGTTTTCAATTCAATTCATTTCGAAATCGTTTTCAATTCAATTCATTTCGAAATCGTTTTCAATTCAATTCATTTCGAAATCGTTTTCAATTCAATTCATTTCGAAATCGTTTTCAATTCAATTCATTTCGAAATCGTTTTCAATTCAATTCATTTCGAAATCGTTTTCAATTCAATTCATTTCGAAATCGTTTTCAATTCAATTCATTTCGAAATCGTTTTCTAAAATCGATATAAATATCGTTCACGTCAAAATGGCGTCAATCTAATCAACACGGCTTCATATATTCCTTTATTTTCAAATATTCTATTTCGAATATTTCTTTTTCAAATATTTCTTTTTCAAAGCTGGAATGAGGCCCAATCAATTACCATATAAAATTAATTATATGGATTTTCATACAACACATGTATATAACAGCATTGAAAATAATCAACCATCAACCAAAGTGCACTACACTGTATAAGCATCAAATATAGATATTCAACGCTTATAACAGCCTGTCAATCAATCGATCGACATATTTAATCAATCAGGATGAGTGAACTTCAAATTTCATCCTAACACCCGTGTGGGGTTTCAAACAATCAAACACATATTTTATTTGTGCAGTTAGGCGATGTGTAAAATTTATCGACCCAATCAACGTCATTCAAATAGGTGTACATAAACAAACCGTCTGGTTTGTAAATGAATATTTATTTATTCACATTCACGTTAAAAATTATATTTTTAACGATAAAACATTTTATTCCAACATATGAATTTCAATTTAGTTCATTCTTTAAATAAAATGATATTTTTATTTTTCTAATTTATTTTAGAAAATTTCGGCGGCATAACGGCACGATACTAGAAACGGGACAAGGCCTAGCCTTATCCCCGGTCTAGTGAAGGCCCACGCCATTCACACATCAATCAAATTCACTTTCGTTATGCAAACCACAAAATTTGGAGTAAGGGTCTAACCTAGCCTTACTCCTTCGCCTTATAACGGCGCACGTCTAATCCTAACCAATTTATCGATTCGATTTTTTTTTTCCACACCACAAACCACATTCAAACCAATATCACAATCAATCACCAAACAGTCAAACAAACAAGTCCATGGTCTGTGGACGGGTGTCGGGTGCTACTAAGCACCGTCTGCATCCTAGTATATATATAACTAGAAAAATAAATTGAAAGGTGAGAAATTCTCACCTATAGCTATCCTAGCTCCACGGCTCTTCTTTTGCAGAAATCTTCGTCGTTTCGCCCTTTTTGTTGCTTTCGTTGTCCGCTTTCACTACATATGTAAAAATCGAATTTTACTTCGTTATTCAATATATAAAAATCATATTTTTTTATTTTGCTTCTCAATATATAAAAATCATATTTTTATTTCAAAGTTCCATATATAAAAATCGAATTTTTTTTTTATTTCGCCATTCAATAAAAAAAAACTAATTTTTATTCTTCGCTTTCATATATAAAGATCTAATTTTTATTTCGATTTAAACAATACAAAAATTATAATTTCAAAGCAAATTCATTTTTTAAAAACCATAGTTTTTTTATTCAAAGCAAATTCATTTATAAACCATAAAGTAAAATCAGTTTTTATTTTTCTACAAATATAAAGATCTGGTTTTTCCTTATACAAAAATCTGAACTTTTATAAATTAAAAATCTAAATTTTTATAACTTAAAAATCCTAACTTTTCAGCTTTTGAAGTTTAAATCTTTTCACTTTAAAATCTAAAAATAAAAATCAGTTTTAAAAATAAATAAAAACAGTTTTTAAAAATAAATAAAATCAGTTTACTCTTTTAAAAACCAAATCATTTTTAAAACCTAATTAAATTTCCAGTTCTTATAAGCCTAAAATCGAAATTACTTTATACGAATTAAAATAAAAAAAATAAAAACAATATACTTACAGTATTTTGTAGAAAGGGGGGGGGGGGTTCGCCAGAACGGCGGTCTTCAGGTAAGAGGGCCTCGCGGTGGTCTGCTGCGGTCGGAGGAGCTCGCCTGGTCGGAGGAGCTCGCGTCGGGCGGTTTCGATGGGAGAGGAAGGGGAGAGAGAGGCGGAGCTCGGGGAGGTGGGGCGGCTGTGGGGGCTGCGCCGCCTAGGTGCGGCGGCGAAATCTGGTGGGGGCGCGATGCCCCCTTCCGCTTCTCTCTTTTTTTTTTTTCCCTGAAAGTTCGATTCGGTTTTGAAAGAAAGGGGGGGGGGCCAGAACGTAATTAAGGGGAAGAGGGAGAGAATTTAATTATATATTTTTTTTTTATTTATTTTATTATTTTATTCATTAAAAGTTGACTTTTACATATGACCTCGAAACGAGGCCCACCGCCTGTCGTCCATAGCGTTTTACCCCCATTCCGAACACAATGGGATATGTATCGCTAGCTGATTTGATCGTTACAATCAGTTTCCGTTAAATTCACATTTAAATCACTTTATTGAATTTTAAACGTACATTTCAAATTACCGGGGTCACATACTAACTAGAAAAATTCCCAAAAAATATTTTCTAGCTTCGTATTGACGATACGGTCCTAACAAAACTAGTTTCGTCGAATTCTGAGACCGTTAGAAAAATGGCCAATTTCCAGTCGATTAAAATCAACTGAAATGGTCAAAACACGTTTTCCTTTGCCACGCTCACATATTGATTCGAAAAATTATGAAATTTGAAACCTAGCAATAACTTGACATCACGGACCCAACAAAACTGGTTTCGTCGAAATCCGAGGTCGTTTGCAAAATTGCTATTTTTAAGGGCCTTATATATATAAAAATATATATAAATTCCACAGCGACTATTTCTAATTTTCAACTGGACGTATCTTATCATTTCTAAGATGAAATCTCAGTTTGCTAACTTCGTTACAAAGATATAGTTATACAGATTCAAATATTTCTTGTTTCGTTCAATTCTGACTTATATCGAATTCTGTATATTCATTTGAAATTAGAAATCGAATTTTCGAACTACCGCGCCATTTTCAATTCCTTTTATAATTATATATAATTATTATATATTCTAACGACGACGTATATAATATATACGTTCGAATTCTATTCAAAATAAATTTCTCGTCGATTATATTTAAAATAATCTATTTTAAATATTCAAAATCCGCTATAATTGCCAAAATAAAATTTTCAAACTGGCTCGCATTTTACGGGTTGTTACATAATGTATAGTTGAGGACATCAATCGTTGATTTGATGGATTTGACGATGTGGCATTCAAAGTGAATCTGGTGTGATGATAAAGCGTAGCTTCTAGCCTCACATCCGGTAAATGACAGAAATCGGGCAGGCATCATGGCTAAGTCAGTCGCACCGAAGTAGGGTGTATAATCACCTGATCTAGAGCTTCATTTACTTCTAAAAAATCTATTGTTGATGCTGTCCCATTCGGGAAACGGTTGCTGATCCCAACCGTTGGTGATATACATTCGATACACTCAAGCGAAATGAGTGGTCGGTCATGTGTGGCCGGGTTGCAAGATGTTCTTGTTGAACCCAGTGTATTCCTCTCTAGAGGTACATTAGCGAAAGGTGGTTCCATACCTTGTCATAGTTGGAAATCCATTACCCAATACGTGCTTGCGGTTTTGATTGTATACTGTATATGTAGAACGTGAGATGAAAGCGTTTCTGCTAGATGATTATTATATTGTGTTGATAGACATTATTATAATATCAAAAGGTTTTTGATATAAAGATATTTGGATTTCTCATAAGGGAAAAACCCGTTCCGTTATACGGCGTGGTCTTATGAGATATCGATTACCAGTTTGAACTGTTTTAAAATGTTTTACTCACACCAGTCCCATGACTGACCCGGAGTTTATTTTGTTGTTTTCCCTAAACTCTTGGGTGCCTAAATTTGTACGGGCAGTCAAGTAGTCGGGATTTACAGATATACTGGAAGAGCTTGGAGCAGGAGGCTTCAGGATCATATATCTATAGTTATTTCCGCTGTGTTTTAAGTGCTGTACTTTGAAAATGATATGTATATTCAAGTACAGATTTGTATTTCAAAGTTTTGTTATGAAATATATTTATTCGTTCCGCGGTGAGATTCGTGTTACTCTGATATTGTGTTCTTCTTCTTCTTCTTCTATTCTAAGTTTCTATCTTATCTTTCCTCACCCTCTAATTTCTTTCACTAATGACTGGTATTTTTCGATGTTTGGTTAGTCGTCATTGAGTTTATGGCGATAACCAAAGTTTTCAAAATCCCGGGTCATTACAGTTGGTATCAGAGCTTAAGTTAAGTGAATTACCTTGGCTCTGTGGCGTGACTTGGTAGAGATAGGGTTAGTAACACCCTAGATTGAGTTTGAGTGTATATATACGAGTGAACGTATTTGTAATTGATATAAAAATTTGTTTTATATTGTGGAAATTTATTGGTTGAGTTGTTTATGGGTTCTGGTCAATCAGTTTGATCCACTGTATCGGTAGGAGTTACTAAACACTCGAATACGATGGGTCGACACAATGTATTTTGAAAAGAGGGTAAATTAAAATAATTTTACCCAAAGTATATTTTGATATATATTGGATATATTGGTTGTTATTATAATCGAGTAAGATTATAAATTAAGTGGTTATGTAAATAACCAATCAGAATTCATATAAGTGAAATACATGAAATCAGATGAGTTAAATCTGAAATTTTAAACCAGAAATTGAATTAAAACTCTGGAGAATTGGATAAGTGTTTGTAAATGAATTTGGATTAAAAATAAGGAAAATTTAAGATCCTGGGAGATTTTAAATTGTTTTACAAGCAGTGTGAATTATATTTTGAAATGAATTTCAAAGTGGAAATGTTTAGAAATGGTTTTATAGTATTGAACTCACTTTGATCGCTGGAAAATAGATTCTGATGATGACAGCTGCATCATCAGTATTCATTTTCGAGTTGTAAGTGATGAATTACTACCAGAGATACTGTTTTGAATTTGTTTAGGAAAGACAAGTTGTGTTGAATTTCAAAATGGGATTTATAATAATAGAATTTGAAATTTTAAATAGATTTGAAATATTAACTTGTTTTAAAAGAAATAAAACGAGAAGTTCCTTTATAAACGAAGTTTATAAATAGTTCTTTTATAAACGAAGTTTATAAATGAAGTGAAAAAAATTATCATTGGATAATTCAGAAATAAAAATATAAGTGTGAAATTGAAAGGGAAATCTATCTTCCAAAGGTAGAAATATCGATTTCAAAAGGAATTGAAATCGAGAATTATTTAAAGGAATTTGAATAAAGGAAGTTCAAACATAGAATTTAAATATAGAAAATTCAAAGGGGATTTGAATATAGAAAATTCAAAGAGGAATTGAATATAGAAAATTTAAAGGGGATTTGAATATAGAAATTCAAATGAGATTTGAATAAAGAAGATTTAAATAATGGAATTTGAATATAGAATTCAAATGGAATTCAAATTTAGAATTTAATAGAATTTGATATATAGATTTGAATAATAGAAGTGATATAAAATTTGAATAGAAATTGAATAGAATTAACTAAGTCGAAGAGGAATTAGTTAATCGAGTTTTGAATTTGAAGTTGAACTTTGAAAGGTGGATCAGATTTGTAAATGGATATTCAAAATCGAATACAGAACTTAAATTTGAAATTTGGATTCAAATTAGTTAATAAGCAAGTTAAAATATATTTGAACATGTCATGTTCAAATATAAAAGTGAAATAGACTAAAGAGTTAATTAACAAATAAATTAACGAATTGAGTTAAAACGACCATGTATAGTTAAAATAGATTGGGCAGGTATAAATATACATGAGATAGGTATGGATAAGGTATGAAGGTATATAAATAGAATGCTCGACGGAAAGGTATGTATTTAATTTCCATATGAGATTTTATGCACCGAATCGGCTAGCCGCTTGGCTTTTTCTTTTTCTTTTGGATTGGTGAGGGCCATGGAAGTCTATTTGAAATATCTCGATGCTACTAGTAGAAAGGATGTTATGGCGAATTTTTCTGAGAATTTAAGGAGTTAGAATATTTTCTTTTTTTTTATAGTTAGAAATCAACGTATCGAAATATATAGAAGTCGATAAGGAACGAACTTAGAAATAGAATAGTATAATCAAAAGGGAAGGCTAGGAATAAAATCTCGTAAGAATAGAAAGAGAAAGTGTATACGTGTTTAAAAGTGAATAAGTAGTTGTATGGTATTGATTATTCGAGTAAGTAGTCATATCTGTTTTGACGTTATAAATGTTATTCAGTCAAGGTCTGAGAGGTAGTTATACCCCAACTTGATTAATTTCATTATTAACAAATAAATAGTAAGATTTCAGGCTCGAAGATCAATGTTGAATAAGAGTTAGTTGAATATAGTATTTGGGTTGTCATAACAATGTTTTACACAACATCCGTTTTAACCCAAATAAGTGTAAACTTGGAAATAGAATAATAGACATTTCCTAAGTATAGAAATAAACGAGATCGGAAAAAAGATATGTAATTGGAATATTTTCCAATTATAAATAGCATATATTTTCTAAAGTTTAGAAAATAAAGGAAGGCGATATTTGGAAATGTTTTCCAAATAACATAAAAGGCCAATATGGTTATTGAAAATATTTGGTTAACAAATATTGATAAAGAAATAGAGAAGTGATTTAACTAATGGAGTATTAATTAAGGGCTCAGTGACATGTTCAAAAGGAAAATTTGATTTTTGAAAAGAGTAAACCGTTTAAAAACTCCCAGGGAAAGACTGTTTGAATTAAAAACAAATTTAACAGAAATTTGTGAAAGCAAAATTGAATTAAAGTAAAGCCTGTAAAGTGGTAACTGAGATTGAATTAGAATGATATCAAGACAAGTTGGATTGTGAGATTCAAATTTGAAGTGTAATGTGATAATCAAGTTAAGAGTTGGGAATCGAGAAGAAACTCGAGTTTGAAATGATATTTGGCTTGGATATAAGCGAATGGTTGTGTTGTGGATAAAAGCAGATTGGAATTTGATTGGGATGACCCTTGTATCCGCTGAATTGATAACAGGTGGAAAGGATATAATGATATGCCCGACAAAAGGTATAAGTTTATATTTCTATTGGATATAAGATTTATGAGCCAAATTGGCAAGCCGCTTGGCTGTTTGATTTTCTTTTGGGTTGGAGATGGCCCAGAGAGGCGAGTTGGAGTTTGATCGATTGACCATTACAAAGGGGGTGCTGGCGAAATTTTTCGAAGAGTTAAGGCGTTAGAAAATTTTCAGAATTTCTGAAATTTTTTGTTGATAAGAATTAATAAATAATTTAATTGAAATTAAATTGGTTCAGTTGAAACTGAAGTTAAGAAGTGAACAAATATGTTCTAACCAGTCGATAGGGTCGTCCTCTACCTTTTAGCAATTTCGAGGATGAAATTATTTTAAGTGGGGAAGATTGTAATGACCCGCATTGGCAGAGGTATTATAATTAATTTATTTAATTATATAAATAGTGATATAGTGAATTAAATGATCGTGGAATTAAATAATGATGAATATTTAATTAAAATAATAAATTAAATGATATATTTAATTCTTAAATAATCAGAATTGGCTGAAATGACGATATGGTGTGAACCGGATCATCTGTGATATTTAGTTCAGCTTGGAATTGAATTTGAATAACGAATATATTATATAAACGACAGTTTGAACGTAGAATTATGATATAATTAATATAGAGCTCGAAATGGCGCTGCAGTTCGTAAATTGGCGATTCGAACTTCAACTGAATATACAGGGTTCATTTTAAATCGGATTTCTGTGAAACAAGAAACGTGTGGAGCTGGTGGAGTATATCTTTCTAGTGGAAGAGAAAAATCGGGATTTCGTCGTGTAGATTTTGATTTATGTCCAAATCAAATTTTAGAAAAGTCGCTGTGAAATTCCTTTATAATTTATAAAGGAATTATTTATATTTTTAAAAGGAAATTCATTTTATAAATCGAATATCGATTAAATCGGGATTGGAAATATCGAGTTATAAATCCCAGTGGTGTTGTATGATATTCTGTTGAGAATATATACGATAATATAAATTTATTTATATTTAATTTAATTATATTTAAATATATTTATATATTTAAATGGGTCATTTAGATCTTTAAAAATAGCCAGTTTTGCAAACGACCTCAGAATTCGACGAAACTAATCTTTTTGGATCCGCAATGTCAAATAATTGTTAGATTTCCAGTTTCGTGATTTTTAGAGTCACTGTGTGGTCGTACGGATTTTTAGAGTGAGAAACAGTCAGTATTTCGACGGTTAAAAATACGCTGTGTGAGCAAACGAAGTCGGAATTCGACGAAACCAGTTTCGTAGGGTCCGTAATGTCGAGTTGTAGCTGTATGTCCAGTTTCGTGATTTTTGGGTGTTGTGTGTGATCGCATGGATTTTTAGAAGGTAGAAACAAATATAGTAATGTAATAAAAAGAAATATCTATGAAATATCTAGATATTTATTTGCCTATAAATATAAGCCCTAAGTCCTTATAACCTAATTCCGCATTTACTTCCTTTGGTCAACAGAAAAACCCGCCTCCATAATTTCTTTACACAGCAAAACAAATCGAAAGAAATCCCAACAAAAATCTGTAAATCACTCAACTAACATATAAAAGATCCTCAAAATCCTCTCTTCAATTCCTTATAACTTTCTTCAGACCCGATTGGGTTTCCTCGAAGACGCGCAACGCCTAGGGTTTCCCGTAGTTGGAGTTTGGGGCGGAGATACGACAGATGGATGGCGGTCAGTTGCTCCTCAAGGTGAGCCGCTCCGACTGGAACAGTTGGGTTGACCTCCGTGATATGAAGTGTCGATCTCGATACCGGTGATGGGTTCTAATTTGGAAACCGTGAGCTGGACGGTGAACAGAGGGTAGGGTAGCGATGGGGAGTGATGGTGATTTGTACAGTGATTTTAAATGGAAAGGAGAACGGTAGAAGGGGGATCATCGGCCTTGTACTGGTACTGTGTACGGGTTGAACAATAGTTGGAAAGGGGATGCAGCGAGTTGCTAGTTCAGTTGATGCCTGTGAGTAGTGTGTTTGAGTGGATGATGAAACACCCCACCTCCGTTAGGGTCACTCTCAAAGGGAATGCCCTAATTTTGGTGGAGGTTTATAAGTATAAGTCACAAATACACAAGACAGATATAAATACACATATTTTTGAACAGCGGAAAACAACAGCTATTTTTTATTTCAACAAAATACGTGTTACACAAACCATGTCATAATTTGTCTTACAATACTTCCAAAAACATAAGATCTTCATAAATGTCTTGATTACATTATTTAAAGAAGCATAAAAACATAAGTAAACTGCATAAGTCCCATAATTGCTGTCCAAAGCCATAGTCCAAAACGAAAAAGATCCAAGCAATACATTCTTTCTCTTCAAGATGGATGTGAAAACTGGTTAAGCTGCGGTATTCCCTCCCTGTGGACCTGGGTGGGGGGGGGGACGAAAGAAAAGAAGACGAATGAAAAGTAGAGTCAGACTTAAAGCCTGAGTAAGTCTAGGACTATTCAGCCTATGAATAAAGAACTGAGTATGATAAGTATAAACTGGAAATGGGAAAGCACCATAAACTAAGTTAAGTTGTCTAGAGCCGAATATATTATCGTACCCCATATTAATCTCTGCATCCATATAAACTAGTTCCCAACAGGCACCCCATAATCAGGGTGAAGTGATTCGTTTCTAATGATCGGCTTCTACACGCATAGTTACATGTGTCTTACGGCCCCCGATGTTGTTGTTACCTATGCTGGTCCCACCATGGGGTGTATCAAGTCCCATGGTGGCGGCCCGACACAATTCTAGAATGCGCATGTATACTACTGGTGCCCAGTGCCTTATTTTTCTGCGCCGGAGTGTGTGCACGCCCGCACCCCATTAGAACCTACACTGCTGCACCACCGCCGTCGATTTGACCTCTTACAGTCAGCCCAGTAATCGTGCCCCACCCTGCCTAGTTCAGGGTATCCAGATACACCTTAGGGTTACTGCTGAAAAGGGTCACCCGCTACTAGGTTTTCTATTTCTAGCCAACATGCTAAGTTGGTTAAGTGTTTTGTAAACCTAACCCCCAATCAGTCTGTATAGTTTAGCATGTTCCATTTTGATTAAGTATTAATTCAATTTACTTAATCCTATCAATCCTGACTCAGCCTTAATTGTCTTATTAAAGCCTCGACCTCTCACATTAGACAGGTATTGTTGTAGCTGCCTATTGCCGGTTGGGTCCGGGCAGTCTTACGCCACAACTCAGTCTAACCTCAGGTCCTTATTGGGCTCCGTGTTTAACC
>JASFAX010003920.1:0-41033 GCA_030737875.1 Allium sativum
AGAGTAAGAATATAGATTTAAAATATACATTTGTAATGCATAAGCGTGATATTAAAACTTATGTTTATATTAAAATTTTGACTTTAAAACTCGTTAAAAGCAATTATGAGACTTGTTAAACATTTTAATCATAATATAAATAAATGATAACACTTGTTAAAACATTCTAGAAAATGATTTGAAAATAATCATATCGACCGTTAGGAAATTTTGCTTACTGCTCTGACCAAAACCAATTTTTGTGAAGCCAAAATAATTATGTTCTTGTTTCTTGCATGTTCTATAAATATCTTCTGTCCCCTACTCTTTCTACCCTATTTTTCTTGGGTACCTCCCCCGTTTCTCTCGTCTATACCCATTATTTTCTCCTATTCTCCAAATATCCCTATCTCCTTCTCTTTTAAGTTTTTTTAATCAAAACCTAAAATATCCATCCCCAAATTCAACGTTGCACCTCCCTTTCGTTTTCTTCTCCAGATTGAGCAAGTTGTGCAAAAGATGAAGATCAATATTTATGTTTTATTTGCTGACATCTGGTATTCATTGAATTAATTTCTAAAATAAATTCCATATCTGCTTTCACCACTAAATAATCAAAAATGCATACTGAATACCATACTACTAAGAAACATATAATTCACTCTAGTTATAACAACTGAAGCATATTTAATCAATAAATAGAACGACATGAACATAACCTATGAAATGAAGAAATCTGAGAAGTACAATTTGTTTTTGAAGCTTAGAAGAATGGACTTTAAATCAGGAAAACCATTATCATAGGTAATCTTAATTTTACATGCTCTTTCTTACTTAAATGCAGTGACCAATAAATTTTCACTATTACCAACCTTACATTTGCCAAACAATACATGATCTTAGCTATTTTGCTATTATGATATATCTTATTCTGGTTTGTTGTTGACGTATAACAATATTTTGGGTGTGAATTTACTGTTATTTCTGTTTTTGTTTGATATTGTTTATGAAAAAATAGCCGGAGTGATTTCATTTGTATAAGCTATCATCCAAGATTCAGAATAGAAATATCAACCAAAATAAAATCGAGAGAGTAATTTAATCAAAGTCATTCGAACAGATGATGGTGATTGAGTCAAATTTGAATAAACATTTTGTCAGCAAACTCTTTTAAATAAAAAAATATTTCACTTTTTGCTCTTGATCTCATTTTGATTGAAACTTCTTCAACTTAGAGCACGTATTTAGTTAGAAAATGCATCCAAATTTAATTTAGAATCCAAATTTCTGTCTAAGAGTATTGATTAACTTTGATTATTATTATTATTTAATATGATCTCCTAACTTTGAATCCTACAACAATGTTCCTTTTACTTCGAATGGTTTTTTTTTACTTAAAGTTAGAGAAGAAAGAATTTTTTATTTATTTGAAACTGTGAGGGTGAAAACATTATTCTCTAAAGTCTGCATTTTACCTTAAAAAACAAAAGACTTAATATTTATGCAGGACACGTGTAATAACCCAGAAAATCCGAACCAATTAAAAATTTTTATTTTGGCAATTTTGATGAATTTTGAGTATTTAAAATGATTTATTTTAAATAATAACAATGAGATTTTTTTTTGAATAGAATTAAAACATTTATATTTATTTGAATCAATGTTAGAATATAAATATTTTATTTTAATTACAAAAAGGATATGGAAATGGCGCGGTAGTTTGAAAATTCAATTTCAAATTTCAAATGAATGTACAGGATTCAAAATAAATCGGATTTTGGTGAAACCAAGAATATTAGAATCTGTTTGAGAATATCTTTCCAACGAATCCGAAAAATTAAAATTTCATAGCGGGAATAAAAAGTTATGTCCAATTGAAAATTCAGAATGGTCGTTGTGGAAAATATAGCCTTTAAAAATAGCCATTTTGCAAACAACCTTCGTTTTCGACGAAACCACTTTTGTTGGATCCGGGACGTAAAGTTATTCCTAGGTTTCAAAATTCATAATTTTTTAAATCAATATGTGGGCGTGGCGGAAGAAAACGTGTTTTGACAGTTTCAGTCAATTTTGATCGACCAGAAAATGGCCATTTTTCAAACGGTCTCAGAATTTGACGAAATTAGTTTGGTTAGGACCGTATCGTCAATACGAAGCCAGAAATAATTTTTCGGGAATTTTTAGGGTCTGTGTGTACCCCGATAAATTGAAATGTATGTTTAAAATTGAATATATAGATTTATATTTAAATTTGAAGAAAACTGACCGAAACAGTCGAATCGGCTTGCGGAACAAATCTCATTGTGTTCGGAATGGGGGTAATTAGTTAGGGACGACAGTCGATGGGTTTGAATTAGAAAGTTGCTTTTTGGGAATTTAATAAGGAAATGTATGTATATATATATATGTATTTAAATAAAAACCCTCCTCTCCTTCTCTCTTCAAGTCAAACCCCCCCTCCTCGCGTTAAAATCAAAACAGAAAAAAAAGAAAAGAAAAAATCGCGATCGAGCTCCAGACCCCACCTCCGCCTCGTCGTCGTCTCAGGCGCGGCGCCCTCACCCAGTCCGGCCGCACCCCTCCTCAGTCGATCGGCCCTCTCTCTCCTTTGCTGTAACACCACGCACCCAATCGAGGAAAGGCCCCAAAGCCCTCCCCTTCCAGAGCCACCACCGGCCAAGGTGAAGCCTACCGCCGACTGCAAGGCCCACCGCTGGGCGAGAGCTCCCTCCTCCACCCGCGAGCGCAGAGCACCGCCACCTCCGCGCATGAAATCCTCCAATCGATGTATGTTTTCTGATTTCGATTTTAATTTAGAAAAGATTGGGTTTTTAATTCAGAAAAGTTTAGATCTTTAATTTAATATAAAGATGATATTTTTACTAATCTAAAGACGAGATTTTTTCTGATATAAAGATGAGACCTTTATCCATATAAAAATATGATTTTTATAATGTAGAATAGTAAAAATATGATTTTTATATTATAGAAATAATAAAAATATGATTTTTATATTATAGAAGATATAAAAATAAGATTTTTATATTATAGAAATAATAAAAAATGATTTTTATAATATATAGATAATAAAAATTTGATCTTTATATATGTGATTTTTATCATATATGTAGCAAAGTAAAAATATGATTTTTATCGTTTGAATGGCAATGTAGGAACGTGATTTTTATATATTCATTAGCGATAGAAAGATTCGTTTTTTATATATGAAGAATGGCGATAAAAATATAATTTTTATTTTGTAGGAAGAATTATAAAAATGTTATTTTTATAATGTTTTCATTATGATAAAGATACGATCTTTATATGGATATCATTAAGATAAAAATTCGATTTTTATTATATATGAAGCAAAATAAAAAAACTCGATCTTTATATAAGAGATAGAAATATAAAAATATAATTTCTATATAGAAAGAAGCGTTGTAAAAATATATGAAGTAGAAATAAAAATGTGATTTTTATTTATTGGAATGAAGCGATAAAAATGTGATTTTTATATATGAACATTGAGAAAAGGTCGCATTGGAATTTTGGGTATATTTGAACCGTTCAGAAATAGATAATGGAGGAGTGGATCCCAAAGGTGAGAACTTCTCACTTTTATTTTATTTTCTAGTTAAAATATATACTAGGATGCAGACGGTGCTTAGCAACACCTGACACCCGTCGTCCACAGACCATGAACGACTTGTTTGTTTGTTTGATTTTGTTGTGAAAGTTGATTGTGTGATGTGGAATGGAATAAAATATTTTATAGTTAAAAATATTTTATAGTTAAAATTATAATTTTTGACGTGTATATGAATTGAATAAATATTTATAAACAAATCGGATGATTTGTTTATATACACACATTTGACTGATATTGATTGGGACGATAAATTTTTCACATCGCCCAACTGCACAAATAAATCTGTGTTTGTTGTTTGAAAACCCCACACGGGTGTTGGGATGAAATTGGACATACACTAATCCCAATAATTAGTGGTATGTCAATCGATGGGTTGACAGATTGTATAAGCGTTATTTATTTATTTTAATGTTTATACAGTTGTAGAATGCACTCTGGATGTTGTTTGACTTTTTAATGATTGCCGATCATTATTGTTGTATATGTATATGATGCTGAAATCCATATAACCAAAATTATATGGTAATTGACTGTGTCTGATTCCAGTTCAGAATTATCGAATATTTTAAAATAATATTCAGTGAATATTGAAATATGAAGCTGTGTTAAGTAGTTAAACGCCATTTTAACACGAACGGAAATTTTGTCGGTTTTATTCGTTTTATAATGAATATGGAAAAATGATTTCAAAATTGAATATTTTGAAAATATTATTGTTTTAATATTGAAATGATATGGAAAATTGAAATTCGAATTAAATTTAAATAGAATTTAAATTCGAATTAAATTGAAATTGAATTGAAATTCGAATTAAATTGAAATAGAATTGAAATTCGAATTAAATTGAAATATTATTGAAATAGAATTGAAATGAATTTGAAATTCGAATTAAATTGAAATGAATTTAAAACGAATTTATAAGGAGAAATTCAATTTTGATTTGCATTTGAAATGGAAATCGGTTTTGAAACGAATTTAAAACGATTTATAAAATTCGTTTTAAATGGAAATCGATGAAATATATAATATATATATATTATATATTATAATGGCCTGAATAGAACGCGCCGCGCAGCAGCAGTTCGCAAATTTCGACCATTAACTTCAATTAGACGTTACGGGAGATCCGACCGTCGGATTCTCCTAAAACCGGAACCGATGGGTTCGTATCGAAAAGAGATTTCCTATGAATACAAGAGATTTGAAATCCAATGGTTGGATTTGGAGATATGTCCAAATCAATTTCAGAAAAGGTCGCTATGGATGCAGTTCGGTGGCCGTTATTGGAAACCGACTGTACGGGGGATAATAAAATATGGAAAATAATGTAAAATCACAATGAATGATTTGGAAAGGGTTGGGATGAAAAATTCCATATTTGAAAAGATCAATTTTTTTTTTATCGAAATGAACTAGTTATCAACTAGAATAATAATTTATTTATTTTTAAATAAATAAATTGGATTTGAAATGGTTTTCAAAAACAACCAGAATTTCCAATATACGAATTGGAATGGATTTGAATCGAAATTATCTTCGGAATATTTCGATATTGGATTCCGTGATTATACGGACGTTGTGGAGGAATTTGGAAGAGATATATATATCGTTATTCCAATACGATATTTGTTGATATCAGAATTTGATATTGAATATAAGCCGATATATTTTCTATTCAAAGCCTTGTATTTGATATCGAATTGAATTTTGGGTTTGTCGTGAGTGCTGTCTTCATTAACACTGTTCTTAAACCCAGTTGAGAAAAGAATAAATCTTATTATTTAGATTTAATGAAGTTTTCCAATTAATTAAAACTTAATTTGAATGGAATAAAAGAATGGGATTTTCGGGTTTATTGTGAACGGTGTTTTAAATAACATTTATTCTTTAGCCCAATTAAAAATGGAATGTGAATTGGTTTTGTTGTGGACTATGTTTTAATAACATTTGTTCTTTAACCTGATTACAGTGAAATGTGATTTGGAATTTATAAATCTTTTTATTAAGATTTAACGGGAATTTTCCAAAGTAACGTTTTCCAATTTAATATATTACATTGGAATTGAATGGAATTCGATTTGATAATAATCGAAGTGAACTTCTGTGGAGGAAGACTGGTAATACATATGGAATTTAAAAGGCTTTGCCGTTATTCCATTTATATTATTAGTCGCATACGGAAATTGATATCGATTATATATTGATTTGTTTTTCCGCGAAGATTCCATGAAATGGAATGTGATTTGGGTTTGTCGTGAACTGTGTTTTAAATGACATTAGTTCTTTAACCCAGTAAAAGACAAGATTGCATCTCTGTCGTTGTATTTCGAACTGTATGGTTGATCTCTGCTAAATATATATCTATTTCGCGACGGAGAATTTATTCTCTTGCTTAACGCCCTTCTCTGAGACGTACGAGCTCAGAGGTTATATATCGGCAGAAATCAATAGTACGGTGTAGATTGTCGATGCGACATGTTTGTGTTTCCAAAGTTAAATAATCATTAATATTGATTTTTGGCAAGATTAAAACTAAGTGGAGTTTTGATGAATCTTTAATTAGATTGAAATGTGAATTGATAATTTAAATTATCAAATTTGGAAATGATCGAGAGTGGAGTATCACTAGTTTTACACATAGCGATAGTTAAGTATTTAATTAGATTTGAACGTGAAATGGTAATTAAATTTACCGATAACACCGTGGTGTTAAATATGGAGTATTACCAGTTTTGCTCCATGGGATGAATAGGTTGGGATTGGGAAATAAAATAAATGATTAATTCGGTGTGGTTCGCTAATCCCGACTAGTTTGGAAAACCTTAATATTGTTTGATATCCAAAGGATGATTAAAGAATAAATTTAAAGAATTTATCTTTGATAAAATTAATGGGAACATTTCCCAAAGGAAAAGAATATTTGAATATAAGAATATTCTGAATTGGAATGAGGCGCATGATGTGTTGTTATAGCACTTGATTATAAGATACGCGAGTTATTCAGAAAGGCCGGGTTTAACCCATTCTGAATAACTGATTCGACGATAAGTCGAAGAGATTTAAGACGGTGTGAGACCGACAATCTTCACATCGAATGGACGGGTGCTGCTGATGCTCACGATGGGAGTAGCTACCATGAAGGGGGCTAAAGTGGTAGCCGTCCGGACGTACTTGTTGATTGTATGGATATGCGAGGAATAAGGTGCCTCCGGTTTCGTTCAGACCCAGAACGGACTAGTAAATGGATGGTGTGTCTGACATTGTATTCCTTTATACTGTATTCGTTGATCTCTGCTAAATATATATCTGTTTGGTGGCGGAAAATTTATTCTCTTTCTTAACACCCTTCTCTAAGACGTACGAGCTCAAAGGTTATATATCGGCAGAAATCAGTGGCACGGTATGGATTGATAGTGTGACATGCTGAGATGCAGTGATCCAAACTTTTGTTGAAAAGCAAAGTTTGGTGGATGATGATCAAAGCGCAGCTTTTATATAGCACGGATTTGTGTAGCGTTAATTCGCGAGCCTCACGCCACGGTATGGTGGTAAACTGATGGTTAGATCAGTATGCTTTTTAGAGGATGGGCGCCTTCGTGGTGTCGTGGATTCGGTCGACCGAGGTGAGGGATAGGGCACACCCCCCGATTCCCTGAGGGATAAAGTAAGCGGTGTTTTCTCTCGCCGGGACGTAAGCCGCAGTGATACTCGATTTCTCAAAAGTGCAGATGTGCATTACGGTATTTTCTCTCGCTGAGACGTAAGCCGTTGTGGATTGTACGACGTGATCGATCTTTTGGACCAAGAGCCACCATGATGGAAATCCAATTTCCAAATAAGACATTTTTCGGTTTTGATTGTAGTGCCGAGTATTGGCGACATAGTGGTATGGGACATTCATGCCGCCTATGATTGATACATTTATATTTGAAGTTGTTTTCTTCACTTATAGTAATAATAAAAGATTAAATTTCACGTATCAAGCATATTTGGCTATTATAAGGGAAAACTCTATCCTCCGGCCTGCGTTGCATTGTGTGATGGGACATGGTCTTATAATAGCTTCATTGTTCTTTATTTAGCATTGTGTTGTTTGTTTTATGCACTGGTATTCTTGGGAGGAAACCCGTTCCGTGTTATACGGCGTGGTCCCTCGATTTACCTAACTTTAAAATAAAGATTAATAACTGTTTTAGTTTTCACACTAGTCACATGACTGACCTAGAGTTTATTGTTTTGACCTTAACTCTGGGTGCCCCTATTTTCCACACGGGCAGCTAGTAGTTTTGGTTTTGCAGATTTATATTCACAGGATCCTGGTTTACAGCTGAAGCGATATTCGGAAAGATCTGTATACATGTATCTGTTTTCAGTTGTGCTATGTATTATTTTTCCGCTGCTATGTATTAAAAATGTAATTTAAATCTCTGATATTTTCTGTGTAATATTTATTTATACTCTGTTATATTCTTGTATTCTGATGGTATTGTTGTTATAGACAATGAAATGTTCTTCTGTTTGTATTCTGATTTGTCGTGTTCTCGAAGCAATCCAGGCTTTTCTTTACGGGGAAGTTTGGGTCGCCACAGTTTGGTATCAGAGCTAAGGTTTACAGAGCTCGGAGAACAAGACACGTTAGAAATAAACGAAATAATTCATCAGAAATTGGATTAGCAGTATCCAATGAAAATGACTCGTTAGAGATGGGATCAGTAGTATCCTAGAACGAGTGTGAAGAGTAGTGTTTTTAAATTAAAAATGAAATCAATTTTTGTTTTGAAAATTTAAACCATTTCATACGTATTTGAATATCTATTTGTATTGAATTTGGATAATCCAATATATAAAGATTTTGCATATACGCCTTGCAAACATGTATTTGAAGTTTTAATATGCTGGATAGATATAGAATCACGCTCTAGTCGCCCGGACATGATTCTGGTGATGCCCGGGCAGCATCAGTAATTGTGTTCGAGTTTCGAAAGTGGGATTTCTATATGATTCCAAATGATTGGTGTGAGAACCAAAACTAGATAGGGTTATTGTTGTGAATTGGCATCAAAACATGATTTTCTGTATATGTGTTAAAATTATGAATTTGAAAAAATAATCAACTAATTGATTGCAGATTGTTGATTGGGTTATGTGATTACTCATTTAAACCTATATGTGAAAGAATGGTAAACGTAGCCAAATTGAACCAAATATTGAACTGTATTGAAAATTGTTTAGAAATGCATGCATGTGTATATATATATATATATATATATATATTTGTGTGTGTGTGTGTGAACAGGTCATTGCAAGGAGGCTAGAGCAGAGGAATAAAATTGTTTGCCCGACAAATAGGTACATGTTTACTAATTTCTTGGGTTTTGGATGATTTTATGAGCCGATTGGCTAGCCGCTTGGCTGTTTCTTTTTCTTTTTGGATTGGAGAGGCCTGTATGGCAGTTTCGGGATTTTCCCGGTGCTCCCGTGCAGGGGAGGTATGGCGAAATTTTTCGAAAATTTAGGGTGTTAGCCAAATTTTAAAAAATTTGAAAAGTACTTAGAAACTGAAAAGTTGAAGAACTTAAGCCATAATTAAAATAATGAAAGTTGAGTTGGTTTGTTAAACAACTTTCGGCTCCGTTCCTTTTCGGGGACGAAAAGATTTTAAGTTGGGGAGACTGTAACAACCCGAAAATCCAAACCAATTTAAAAATTTTATTTTGGCAATTTTGATGAATTTTGAATATTTAAAATGATTTATTTTAAATAATAACGACGAGAATTTTTTTGAACAAAATTAGAACGTATATATTTATTTGAATCGACGTTAGAATATAAATATTTTATTTTAATTACAAAAAGGAATTGGAAATGGCGCGGTAGTTTGAAAATTTGATTTCAAATTTCAAATGAATGTACAGAATTCAAAATAAACCGGATTTTGGCAAAACCAAGAATATTAGAATCTATTTGAGAATATCTTTCCAACGAATCCGAAAAATTGAAATTTCATAGCGGGAATAAAAAGTTATGTCCAATTGAAAATTCAGAATAGTCGCTATGGAAAATATAGCCTTTAAAAATAGTCATTTTGCAAACGACCTTCGTTTTCGATGAAACCACTTTTGTTGGATCCGGAATGTCAAGTTATTGCTAGGTTTCAAAATTCATAATTTTTGAAATCAATATGTGGGCGTGGCAGAAGAAAATGTGTTTTGACAGTTTCAGTCAATTTTAATCGACCAGAAAATGACCATTTTTAACGGTCTCAGAATTTGATGAAATTAGTTTTATTAGGACTGTATCATCAATACGAAGCTAGAAATAATTTTTTAGGAATTTTTTGGGTCCGTATGTGACCCCGGTAAATTGAAATGTATGTTTAAAATTGAATATATATATTTATATTTAAATTTGAAGAAAACTAATCGAAATAGTCGAATCGGCTTGCGGAACAAATCCCATTGTGTTCAAAATGGGGGTAATTAGTTGGGGACGACAGTCGGTGGGTTTGAAATGGAGTTTGAATTAGAAAGTTGCTTTTTGGGAATTTAAAGGATATATATATATATTTATTTAAATAAAAACCCTCCTCTCCTTCTCTCTTCAAGTCAACCCCCCTCCCCCACGTTAAAATCAAAAAAGAAAAAGAAAAATAAACCGCGATCGAGCTCCAAACCCCGCCTCTGCCTCGTCGCCGTCTCAGGCGCAACGCCCTCACCCAGTCCGGCCGCACCCTTCCTCAGTCGATCGACCCTCTCTCTCCTTTGCTGTAACACCACGCACCCAATCGAGGAAAGGCCCCAAAGCCCTCCCCTTCCAGAGCCACCGCCGGCAAGGTGAAGCCCGCCGCCGACTGCAAGGCCCACCGCTGGGCTGGAGCCCCCTCCTCCACCCATGAGCGCAGAGCACCGCCACCTCCGCGCAGGAAATCCTCCAATCGATGTATGCTTTCTGATTTCGATTTTAATTTAGAAAAGATTGGGTTTTTAATTCAGAAAAGTTTAGATCTTTAATTTAATCTAAAGATGAGATTTTTACTAATCTAAAAACGAGATTTTTTTTCTGATATAAAGATGAGACCTTTATCCATATAAAAATAAGATTTTTATAATGTAGAGATAGTAAAAATATGATTTTTATATTATAGAAATAATAAAAATATGATTTTTATATTATAGAAGATATAAAATATGATTTTTATATTATAGAAATAACAAAAATATGATTTTTATAATATATAGATAATAAAAATTTGATCTTTATATATGTAGTAGAGATATAAAAGTACAATTTTTATATATGAAGTGACGATATAAAAATGAGATTTTATCATATATGTAGCAAAAACTCTACCTGTGTAGTTTTCTATGCAGCCTGTCCCAAGCCAGGGTAAAGGAGGAGGGTTGTGATAGGCTTGGCGAGCCAACGTAAAAACTTAGCCTCTCTTATGGATATGGAACCTTATGATATATCGTTGGGACGTAACCCTCTTAGCGACGCGCTATATCGAGGCTCGGATATGGTGTTAAATATGCAAGGGCTGGGCCGCCATTCTCTTAGTGGCGCGCTACACCGACGCCCCGATGTAGTGATAAGTGAGCAAGGGTCCTCGCATTTTTCTCGGCAGATGCGAGGGGCAAGGAAGCTAGTCGACGATAGTAGGGTTCGGTTAGGTAGTTGGAATGTAGGGTCCTTAACAGGAAAATTAAGAGAGATAGTGGATACTATGATTAGGAGACGGGTTAACATCTTGTGCGTTCAAGAGACTAAATGGGTGGGTCAGAAGGCGAAGGAGGTGGAGTACACTGGCTTCAAATTGTGGTACACGGGAGAAGTACGTAACAAGAACGGGGTAGGCATATTGATTGACAAGAACCTTCGGAACAATGTGGTTGACGTCAGAAGACGAGGAGATAGGATCATCCTAGTTAAGCTAGTAGTTGGCGAGGCAGTTTTGAATGTCATTAGCGCATATGCCCCACAGGTAGGTCTAAGTGAAGAAGCCAAAAGGAAGTTCTGGGAAGACTTGGATGTCATGGTTAGGAATCTGCATAGTAGCGAGAAACTTTTTATAAGAGGAGACTTCAATGGCCATGTTGGCTCATCTAGCGGGGGTTTTGAGCGAGTGCATGGTGGTTTTGGATTTAACAGTAGGAACCAAGAGGGTGAAGATATTTTGAATTTCGGTCTCTCTTTTGATCTCATGATTGCTGATACCTTCTTTAGAAAGAGGCAATCACATCTGATCACCTTCAGTAGTGGCCAACAGGCTAGCCAGATTGACTTTGTCCTAACTAGAAGAGATAGTAAACGAGATTGTGTTGATTGCAAGGTTATACCTAGAGAATGTGTCGTCTCACAACACCAGCTGTTGGTATATGTGTTTCGTCTTCGGGTGGTGAAGGATAAGAGAGCGAAGATTAGCAGGACGAAATGGTGGAAACTCAAAGGAGATGCTTCACGTGTGTTCAAAGATAGAGTGATGGGAGAAGGATCTTGTAATGTGGAAGGAGAAGCAAATGTCATGTGGAATGCGATGGCATCTTGCATTCGGAGAGTCACCACTAAGGTACTTGGGATAATTTTTATTTTGTAGGAAGAACTATAAAAATGTGATTTTTATAATGTTTTCATTATGATAAAGATACGATCTTTATATGGATATCATTAAGATAAAAATTCGATTTTTATTATATATGAAGCGAAATAAAAAAATCGATCTTTATATAAGAGGTAGAAATATAAAAATATGATTTCTATATAGAAAGAAGCATTGTAAAAATATATGAAATAGAAATAAAAATGTGATTTTTATTTATTGGAATGAAGCGATAAAAATGTGATTTTTATATATGAACAGTGAGAAAAGGTCGCATTGGAATTTTGGGCATATCCGAACCATTCAGAAATAGATAATGGAGGAGTGGATCCCAAAGGTGAGAACTTCTTGCTTTTATTTTATTTTCTAGTTAAAATATATACTAGGATGCAGACGGTGCTTAGCAGCACCTGACACCCGTTGTCCACAGACCATGGACGACTTGTTTGTTTGTTTGATTTTATTGTGAAAGTTGATTGCGTGATGTGGAATGGAATAAAATATTTTATAGTTAAAATTATAATTTTTGACGTGTATATGAATTAAATAAATATTTATAAACAAATCGGATGATTTGTTTATATACACACATTTGAATGATATTGATTGGGACGATAAATTTTACACATCGCCCAACTGCACAAATAAATCTGTGTTTGTTGTTTGAAAACCCCACACTGATGTTGAGATGAAATTGGACATACACTAATCCCAATAATTAGTGGTATGTCAATCGATGGGTTGACAGATTGTATAAGCGTTATTTATTTATTTTAATGCTTATACAGTTGTAGAATACACTCTGGATGTTGTTTGAATTTTTAATGATTGCTGATCATTATTGTTGTATATATATATATGATGTTGAAATCCATATAATCAAATTATATGGTAATTGACTGTGTCTGATTCCAGTTCAGAATTATCGAATATTTTAAAATAATATTCATTGAATATTGAAATGTGAAGCCATGTTAAATAGTTAAACACCATTTTAACACGAACGGGAATTTTGTCGATTTTATTCGTTTTATAATGAATATCGAAAAGTGATTTCAAAATCGAGTATTTTGAAAATGTTATCGTTTTAATATTGAAATGATATGGAAAATTGAAATTCGAGTTAAATTGAAATAGAATTTAAATTCGAATTAAATTGAAATAGAATTGAAATTCGAATTAAGTTGAAATTGAATTGAAATTCGAATTAAATTGAAATAGAATTGAAATTCGAATTAAACAGAAATAGAATTGAAATTCGAATTAAATTGAAATGAATTTAAAATTCGAATTGAAATGAATTTAAAACGAATTTATAAGGAAAAATTCAATTTTTATTTGAATTTGAAATGGAAATCGGTTTTGAAACGAATTTAAAACGATTTATAAAATTCGTTTTAAATGGAAATCGACGAAATATATATATGTATATTATATATATTATAATGGCCTGAATAAAACGCGCCGCGCAATGGTAGTTCGCGAATTTCAGCCATTAACTTAAATTGGACGTTACGGGAGATCTGACCGCCGGATTCTCCCAAAACCGGAACCGATGGGTTCGTGTCGAAAAGAGCTTTCCCATGAATACAAGAGATTTGAAATCTAATGGTTGGATTTGGAGATATGTCCAAATCAATTTCAGAAAAGTTTGCTATGGATGCAATTCGGCGGCCGTTATTAAAAACGGACTCTACGGGCGATAATAAAATCTGGAAAAATATGGAAAAATTATGTAAAATCATAATAAATGATTTGGAAAGGGTTGGGATGAAAAATTCCATATTTGAAAAGATAAAAATATATTTTTATCAAAATGAACTAGTTATCAACTAGAATAATAATTTATTTATTTTTAAATAAATAAATTGGACTTGAAATGGTTTTCAAAAACAACCAGAATTTCCAATATAACGATTTGGAATGGATTTGAATCGAAATTATCTTCGGAATATTTTGATATTGGATTCCGTGATTATACGGACGTTGTGGAGGAATTTGGATGATATATATATCGTTATTCCAATACGATATTTGTTGATATCAGAATTTGATATTGATGTTGAATATAAGCCGATATATTTTCTATTCAGAGCCTTGTATTTGATATGGAATTGGATTTTGGGTTTGTCGTGAGTGGTGTCTTCATTAACACTGTTCTTAAACCCAGTTGAGAAAAGAATAAATCTTTTTATTTAGATTTAATGAAGTTTTCCAATTAATTAATATTTAATTGGAATGGAATAAAAAAATGGGATTTGCGGGTTTATTGCGAATGGTGTTTTAAATAACATTTGTTCTTTATCCCGATTAAAAATGGAATGTGAATTGGTTTTGTTGTGAACTGTGTTTTAATAACATTTGTTCTTTAACCTGATTTACAGTGAAATATGATTTGGAATTTATAAATCTTTTTATTAAGATTTAACGGGAATTTTCCAAAGTAACGTTTTCCAGTTTAATATATTAAATTGGAATTGAATGGAATTCGATTTGATAATAATCGAAGTGAACTTCTGTGGAGGAGGACTGGTAATACATATGGGATTTAAAAGACTTTTGTGTTATTCCATTTATATTATTTGTCGGATACGAAAACTAATATCGATTATATATTGATTTGTTTTTCCGTGAAGATTCCATGAAATGGAATGTGATTTGGGTTTGTCGTGAACTGTGTTTTAAATGATATTATTTCTTTAACCTAGTAAAAGACAGGATTGCATGTCTGTCATTGTATTTCGAATTGTATGGTTGATCTTTGCTAAATATATATCTGTTTGGCGGCGGAGAATTTATTCTTTTGCATAACGCCCTTCTCTGAGACGTACGAGCTCAGAGGTTATATATCGGCAGAAATCAATAGTACGGTGTAGATTGTCGATGCGACATGTTTGTGTTTCCAAAGTTAAATAATCATTAATATTGATTTTTGGGAAGATTAAAATTAAGTGGAGTTTTGATGAATCTTTAATTAGATTGAAATGTGAATTGATAATTTAAATTATCAAATTTGGAAATAATCGAGAGTGGTGTATCACTAGTTTTACACCTGGCCATAGTTAAATATTTGATTAGATTTGAACGTGAAATGGTAATTAAATTTACCGATAAAACCGTGGTGTTAGATATGGAGTATTACCAGTTTTGCTCCATGGGATGAATAGGTTGGGATCGAGAAATAAAATAAATGATTACTTCGGTGTGGTTCGCTAATCCCAACTAGTTTGGAAAACCTTAATATTGTTTGATATCCAAAGGATGATTAAAGAATAAATTTAAAGAATTTATCTTTGATAAAATTAATGGGAACCTTTCCCAAAGGAAAAGAATATTTGAATATAAGAATATTCTGGATTGGAATGAGGCGTATGATGTGTTGTTATAGCACTTGATTATAAGATACCCGAGTTGTTCAGAAAGGTCGGGTTTAACCCATTCTGAATAACTGATTGGACGATAAGTCGAAGAGATTAAAGACGGTGCAAGACCGACGATCTTCACATCGAATGGATGAGTGCTACTGATGCTTATGATGGGAGTAGCTGCCTTAAAGGGGGCTAAAGTGGTAGCCGTCCGGACGTACTTGTTGATTGTACGGATATGCGAGGAATAAGGTGCCTCCGGTTTCGTTCAGACCCAGAACGGACTCGAAATGGATGGTGTGTCTGACATTGTATTCCTTTATACTGTATTTGTTGATCTCTGCTAAATATATATCTGTTTGGTGGCGGAGAATTTATTCTCTTGCTTAACACCCTTCTCTAAGACGTACGAGCTCAAAGGTTATATAAAGGCAGAAATCAGTGGTACGGTATGAATTAATAGTGTGGCATGCTGAGATGCAGTGATCCAAACTTTTGTTGCAAAGCAAAGTTTGGTGGATGATGATCAAAGCGCAGCTTTAATATAGCACGGCTTTGTGTAGCGTTAATTCGCGAGCCTCACACCCCGATATGGTGGTAAACTGATGGATAGATCAATATGCTTTTTAGATGATGGGCATCTTCGTGGTGTCGTGGATTCAGTCGACCGAGGTGAGGGATAGGGCACACCCCCCGATTCCCTGAGGGATAGAGTAAGCGATGTTTTCTCTCGCCGTGACATAAGCCGTAGTGATACTCGATTTCCGAAAAGTGCGGATGTGCATTACGGTGTTTTCTCTCGCTGAGACGTAAGCCGTTGTGGATTGTACTACGCGATCGATCTTTCGGATCAGGAGCCACCATGATGGAAATCCAATTTCCAAATACGATATTTTTCGGTTTTGATTGTAGAGCCTAGTATTGGCGACATAGTGGTATGGGACATTCATGCCGCCTATGATTGATACATTTATATTTGAAGTTGTTTTCTTCACTTATAGTAATAATAAAAGACTAAATTTCACGTATCAAGCATATTTGGCTATTATAAGGGAAAACCCTATCCTCCCGCTTGCGTTGCATTATATGATGGGACATGGGTCTTATAATAGCTTCATTGTTCTTTATTTAGCATTGCGCTGTTTGTTTTATGCACTGTTATTCTTGGGAGGAAACCCGTTCCATGTTATACGGCGTGGTCCCTCGATTTACCTAACTTTAAAATAAAGATTAATAAATGTCTTAGTTCTCACACCAGTCACATGACTGACCTGGAGTTTATTGTTTTGACCTAAACTCTGGGTGCCCCTATTTTCCACACGGGCAGCTAGTAGTTTTGGTTTTGCAGATTTATATTCACAGGATCCTGGTTTACAGCTGAAGCGATATTCGAAAAGCTCTGTATCCGTGTATCTGTTTTCAGTTGTGCTTTGTATTGTTTTTCCGCTGCTATGTATTTAAAATGTAATTTAATGTAATTTAAATCTCTGATACTTTCTGTGTAATATTTATTTATACTCTGTTATATTCTTATATTCTGATGGAATTATTGTAATAGACAATGAAATGTTCTTCTGTTTGTATTCTGATTTGTCGTGTTCTCGAAGCAATCCAAGATTTCCTTTACGGGGTAGTTTGGGTCGCCACAACATGTTTAGAAATATATGAGCTTAGATATTCTGATGTTAGGATATACGTTTTTTTGGTTAGTCTTTGATGTTTAACAATATTTTAGGTGTGAATTTACTACTGTTTTTATTTTTGGTTGATTATGGTTTGTGAATGGAGATATATTTGGAGTGATTCCACTTTTGTTGGTTATCATTCAAAATTCAGTACAGGAATATCATAAATGAAAAGTCAAAACATAAGTAAAAGAGTAATTTAATCAAACCTATTTGAATAGAAGATGAAAATTAAGTCAAATTTGGATACATAATTTCTCTAGAAACCCATATAAATTGAACGTATTTTGACTTATTCCTCTTGATCACATTTGAAAGTCTCATTTTGATCAAAACTTTCAAAAAATAAAACAGATAACTAGTTTGAAATGTAGGGGTGAAAACATTATTCATTGGATCTTCATATTGCCAAAAAAAAAAAAAAAAAAAGGTGAAAAAAGAAAGAAAGGAAAGACGCAAGCTTAATGTTTTATGAACATGTGTGGAAATGCAAAATGCATTTTTCTTAACAAAATATATGGTGCATGATTTTTACCAAATACTTTGTTATAATGTAACAATTCTAGACTCAAATAATTTGGACATTACCGTTGAATGAGTAGAAAGATACTATTTAGAAACACATGCACCCCATAAAAAACAAATAATGAAATTAAATGATCTACATTAAAATGAATGTTCATAAAATTTTCATGTTTCATTTTTGCAAAGAAGAAAACTAAAAAGGTATAAAAATAAGAAATTTACGGTGGGCCTTAAATTTTTTTGTTGATGACATTAGCAGACCATTTCAATTTGCTTTGGAATACGAATAGGATAAATGTGAAAGACATTATTTTGAGCTTAGAAATGAATTGAATTAAACTATAAAAAAGAAGAAAAGTAGAAAAACAATGAATGGCAATTTATTTAAAACTAGTAAAGTACATTTGTATAAATGTTTAACTTGTTCTTAATTCAATAACCATTTGCTTTAAAGATAAGAAAAGTTTGATTTATTGTATAATAATACATGTCATTCGTTGAATACTGTCAATTTGTGAACTGTTAAATGAAACTAAAGAAAATAAATAAATAAATCTCTTCATTTTTATTACGTGTAAAATCGATTCACTTCCTTTTTTGTTTTTGTTTTTTCATTATTTTCTTAGGACCACCAGTTTTGTTAATTTTGGTAATTTTGTAGTATTATAGCTTTTTTTGATTGATTTGTGTGTTTATTCAAATGATTTGTGTGATTCTTACTTGATCTGTTGTTGTTTAGCTAAATGCTCGAATTATTTGCTTGATTGGTGAGAATTATTTATGAAATGAATGATACGACCGTGAAATTACTTCTTGTAAATCATGCATGTTTAGTTTCTAATATTTTTGTCATTCATAATTGAAAAAAAAACTTTAGTGACAATGTAGGGTTTATTAGATAGCTCTGATTTCTTATAAGAGACACTGAATGACAGTCTAATAGACAGCTCTGGGTCATGTATATTGTACATGTAGAATTGAGCAGGATTAGCCAGTTTCCACTTAAAAGGCTAAGCGAAGTATGTGATTCTTGTATGTAGAACAGTACTAAATGCATTTGTGAAGTCCTTATTGTTTTATTGAATAAGCAATAAAACAAGACATGGATGATACATTATAATTGCCGTTGAAAATTGTATGATCAAAGGAATATCGATGTGACGTGTTCTTATAACAACGTCAATGGTAAACATGTGTTGATCCAAATTTTAAAAGTTTGTTATCTGCATAGCATATGGTTTGTCACCTGAACATTCAATTACCTAACATATGGCATAACTAAAGTTACCTAACCCATTTTTTAATACATTTATGTCTTCCCTTGATTGTTGTAACCACCACTTGAAATTGTAGATTAGGTGGACTCCGCCTGGACCTAGGCCGAGGTAGTCTAGGGCGCCGGGTTTTTATGGGCTCCTAATTATTATTTTGTTATATATAGTGATTTAATTACTTGTAAAAGACATTCTTATAGTATAAATACGTAGATGTGTGTATACACATGTGTATGTATTTGATTTCCAATGCTTAATTGTTTTGTTATTTTTTGATAATGCAAATAATTTATTATTAGATATATTATCACAATAAATTTAGTTGAAACTAATGGATTTATCATAATTTTTTAAATTATATAATAAAACAGTCGGTTTTACCCACCATTATGCGATAATATTAGTAATAAAATACTTAACATCAAACAGACCGTTAGGGAAATTTGCTTACGAACGAAATCTATTTTTGTGAAGCCAAAAGAATAATGCCTATGTTCCTCAAGTGTTCTGCAAATATCTTCCATTTTACTCTCTTACTCCTTATTTCTCTATCTACTCCCCATTTTTCTCTCTTGTTATATTCCCCAATTCTTTCTCTATTTGAACGTTTACCTCATCTACTCCCCATTTTTCTCTCCTGTACAAAAAATATCGCCCGCTTCTTTCACTCTTCGAACTTTTATCAAAACCTAAAACCCCATCCCAAAATCAACGACGAGTTTCCACTCATCCTAAACCCACTTACTCAATACCGAAGCTCGCGACTAACCTCCCGCCTTCAGCAGGCAAAAACCAATGAGTTACCTCTTAGTAAATAAAGAAAATCGTTTGAATCACAATTGTTTTTATAGCTTAATTTATTGTTTAGTAATACATTTGGCTTGTTGAATCAACTAGCTTCACCATGTTCGACGATGGAAAAGAATACGATTTGGGCCAACAATCGTGAGAAAAATACATTTTAACAGTTATCAAAGGTATTAGTTTAATTGTCAATTTATAGTTTTGATTAGTCTATCTTAGGGTAATTTTCGTATTGGGTCCGGCTATTGCCACCCCAATAAATACTCTTCACACCCCACCCATTTGAAAAAAAATTACACACCCCACATTTTTCTCTTTCCACCCCATTTATTTCCAAATGTGTCCTTCCACTTAATCAAACTTTTTTTTTCTTCTTTCAATCTGCATTTCATTTTTACTGCCCATCCTAAAAAAAATCAGCAAAAAAAAACTGATACGTTGTTAGGTAATATTGTCGGCTGAAAGCGTTGTTATGTAAATACCGATGTATTTTCGTTGTACTAGCTTAATGCAAAGTATAGTTTTCGGAAAAGACTTGAATTTACAAATTTCTACGTTTGATTCTACCGTTGTTTTTATTTTTCTATCGTTGATTGTGAAATGTTTGAACTATTTTAAGGGACTTAGGTTTTGTTTACATAAAATCTCTGATGCCATGCTTTGATTATTAGGTTATTTGAATTGTATTGACATCAAGAAACAATATGCATTTATATATCTAATTAATATTTAAAGGGTAAAATTGGAATTATAATTTTAAAAATTTTAGTGGGGGTGAAGAGTAATCAGTGGGGTGGAAATAGCCGGACCCTTTAGTATTTTGTTTATTAATTGTCAATTTACAGTTTTGTTTTTTTGGTTATATTTACTTTCCTCTTTTTTCAATAAGTTAGGTTCCTCGTTCTGTAGATGTGAGCATTATAGAACGAGGTGCCCAATAAGGGCACCTTGCTGTATTGAAGTATTTAATTGCAGACATTGCCATAACGAAGCAAAAGTAAGTGATATATATATATATATATTTATATGTATGTATGTATGTTTATGAGGCACGCTCCAGGGCACCCCCTCTTCTTAGCACCCCTTTTGCATCTCAACCAGAGCCAAGTATTTATAGTTAAATAAGTTAGTAGGGGGAGAGAGAATTAGTGGGAGGAGAGTTCACATGAAATATAAGAGGTGTAGCATAACTCTCCCTTATATATATATATATATATATATATATATATATAATATGAAAGGCAAAAATTTGATGCAGAACGTGACTAATTAAATCTGTTATCCATGTTGAATAAATTTGATTAGAACTCTTTAGATGTGGATCTTATTAAAAAGGCATATGTTTCCTGGGTATGATGTTAATAAGGTTCTAGCTTATTTATGCTCTTTACATTTTTATAAAATAATCATGTCGACATTGTTATTGAAGATCTATAACAAACTTGGTACAATGGGCAAGGATAATATTACTGCTGCCACTACTTCATAGTCGTCAACTAACCTGTTCATAATGTGTAATACTTGCTTATTTTCTGGAACTTTATTACCAACGGATTCACGAATATCACAAAAAGATTTCATTTTTGCTAAGTACTCCCTCATTGCTAGATTATCTTTCTTTAGAGTTTGAATTTGTCTCTTGTAGTGGATAATCTTGGCAGATGATTGTGAATTGAAGATTTGTTCTATTTTTGTAACGGCCGGAAAATCCGTACCAATTTGAGCTGACTAATATATTATACATTCAACTCAAAATGCACGAAAATTCATATCATTAATAGAAAGAAGTTAGAGGATGAGATAGAAAAGATAGAACTAATAGAATAGGAGAAGGAGATCACAACTGAACAGAATCAGAGTAAACACGAATCTCACAACAGAACGAATCACATGTATTATATAACATAACTTTGAATACAATTGTATTTATATATACATACCATATCAGAGTATAACTCATATATATATATTACAGCGGAAATAATCTGTAACTAACTAATGGTGAAGCTTCCTGCTTTGAGCCCCTCCAAGTGTATCTGCAAAGCCTGAACACTTGACTGCCCGTACAAATTTGGGCACCCAAGAGTTTAGGGAAAACACAAACAAAATAAACTCTGGGTCAGTCATGGGACTGGTGTCAGTAAATTCCAACCATATGGTTTAACTTTGAAAATCCTTTTGAAACAAAAAGATAATAGTAAGACCGACCCACACATAAACATGGACAGTTTTTACCTTACTATAACCCAAAATATTTTGATATCAAACTCTAGTGATATTACAATAATGTCTAATCAAGTAAATAACCAAATAGCAGAACGCTTGCATCTCACGTTCCACACATATATAGTATAAAATCATAAACCGCAGGGTGCTTATTGGAGATTGGATTCCAACAGACAAGGTATGGGAGCACCTTCCGATCAGTGTACTCTAGAGGGTATACACTGCAGGTTCAACAAAAACGTCTTACAACCCGGCCACACATGACTGCTCACTCATTTAGCTTGAGTGTCGCGAATATATTGCCACCCACGGTTGTTGGCCATCCAATCGTAATTCGAAGATACAGAATCGAAAAGAAGAACAAATATGAATTTTCTCTAGATCGGTGACAATACGTCCTGCTTGGGGATGACCCAACTAGCCATGCCGCCTAGCCCAACTTTTGATACTTCCTGGTTGTGAGGCTAGAGGCTACGTCTATCTTCAGACCATCTGATCACCATTCACTTTGAATGTTACATCGCCAAACCTGTCAATTCACTAATCGATTTCCAAAAATATCACGGGTATAAAAAGCTAAGAGGAACGATCCCTCCGCCACCAGACGTAATACCTTTAAGAGATCAACCATACGTGATTTGTTAGGTATACTCTGTCAGACACTCGTCCATACAAGTTGTCCTAGGACTGGACAACCAAAAAGCATTATTCAAGAAATGGACGGCCCTTACATTTTACTCCGTCTTCAATTGTCTTTAGCATAATATAATTCGCAGCGCTTATGCCTATACAGAGTGGTTTCTGGATAATATATCCAACGGTCTCTTCGTATTGACAATGATGGTCAAAACACTTCGATAGTCGGTTATTTAACTATCGAAGTAAAAAAAAACATGCATTCAAATGTACAACGAATTATCACACAATCACTGGCCTCTTTTTATTTATAATAATTTTCCAACTTCCCATATCCCAGAAAATATAAGTTATTAATCTTCGGAAACATTCCTACCATTTTCCCATTTCTTATTTTCTATATTTTAGAAAATATACCTTATAAATCTTTGGAAACATTTCCAGATCTCATTTAATCATTTCAATCTGCAAATTATTTGTTTAACTCTTCATTCTAGAAATAAATACCCTTACAGGTTCATATCCTATTTACCGACTTCCTTTTATAATTTATATTCCCATTCTATTTGATAAATTCTATTTCTGAGTCAGGTTCTTATTAAATCAATATCAAGTTTATAACTAAATATCGATTTCATACCTTACTATAATTTATTGGTTTAAAACCAAATATTATCTACCCTATCAGATTATAATTTCTAAAACAAATTACTTTAATACATTTTCTAGGGAGTAGTGCTATATATAAAAATCACGCTTAAGCTTGGCCAACAACACTAATTTATCGCTATAGTTCAAAAACTTGTCATGTGCTGTAATATTCTCCTTTATAACTAATCTTGACATAACAGTCATGCTTAAGCCTAGTCAACAACGTTATTTTGTCGTTGTAGTTCAAAGACTTGTCATACGTTATAATATTCACCTTTATAACTAATTCGACATAACAGTCAGGCATATATAATATAAAACCAACAGTACAGATAAACATCGTGGAATCCGGTTGGATTCCTTCAACCGGTTTCCCGCATCCACAGATGTTAGTCAACGCAAGTTTCACTGATTCCATACTAGAGAATCTTATAATGATGGAATCAGTATCCAATCCGTGATGTGTACGTATGCAACGATATATATTTTGACCAATTTAATTGTAATCTACCTAAACGACCATCACACATCATTCAACCAATATTAAATAATATTTTGAAGTAGATCAGAGTGAGTGAATTTACTCACCTGCCAGCTCCAAACCAGTCCCTCCATGTATCTCCCTTCTTCCCAAAACAAGGACTTGCGTGAACCTGTATTTGCATACTTGCATGGCCACCCTTCAACGCAACTTGCCCCGCCTTCACACAACACATCACGTACTCATTATGCCATTACTCCTCTCACATGTCGTACTCCTTCCAACTGCACATCACATACGCCACCTCCCCTTTCCTACAAGTCACAAAGTGGCCTGCAACTCTTCCCATTGTCTTTTTTACCTTATTCTTCCACAAACATGCGCGTAGCAGTATTTTGACCCATAACTTCAAGTGCCAAGACCATTTAAACCATTTCATTTTTATAGAAGACCCAAGAAGCCTTCACTACTTCTCATCATTTCACGAGAGCCATGCAGAACCGCAACTGCACACGCAACTTCGCCCTCACCTCACTGCTGCACCGAACACCCCTTGTCAGATCCTCCCACAGCTACACGCCTTGACGTGGCCGCACCCTATCCGGCACCTTCGCGCTGCTGACTACTTTCCTTTCAACATAACCACTCCTGACAACACCCCCTAAACTTCAACCTCCACCTAACTACTCCAAGTCCGAACACTACCCTCACGTCCCAACTCCGCCCAGTCATGCACAGTACCCAGGCGTCGCTTTGATACCCTGAATCTCCTCAACTCCACTACAGAAACCAATCCCGTTTGTGACCTTGCTAACCCCTTCACCTTGGTATTCTTTTCAACCATTTGTTCTGCCGAATTCTTGCATTTTGTTTTTTTTTAATTCCCAAGAAGATGAGGCTCTGCGTGTTATTATTTATAGTCAATTAAACTTAATACTTAAGGCATAGCACTGTAGGGTAGGAATAGCTTTGATACTATTTGAAATGAAAGATCGTGGATCAAACACCCATACTTGTAGCGAAGGTCTGCATGCCTACTTCTTAGCCTATGTGTGATACTTCGATGTTAAGTATTCACTATATATTTATAATAGGAAGATTTCTTAGGGCTTAAGGGTTAGTAGTTGTTGACTTCTAAGGTAGGTAGGTCTTCTGGAGAGTATGGTTTGCGTCATTTCATAGGTTCCCTACACTAAACTAAGGCTTAAAAATGAGGTAATAGGCGCTACAGTATGCGTGAGGTCAGGGTAGGTTATGGTCTGCCTATTCCTTATGTATGAAGCATTTCTAGAAAGTATTACTTTATGTTTTGTTTTAAATTGCAAGTGTACCGTGTTACGAAAATTACATTTTACGTCCGAGCTGTTACGGACAGAAATAAGAATACGATCGTGTCCAACGAAGTACCACGATCCCAAAAATATAATAATACCGGTAGATTAACTCATATTTTGAAACCCCGAAACATCGATATAGGGTGCAAAATACTCCAAATAAAAATTTGCGTATTTAATTAATTAAAAATTACAGTAAAATTCTAAAAATTAAATTATCACTATATCTCAAAAGAACCTTATTCAAATTCGAATTCGATATCTAGTTATTTCAAATAAACCGTTACGATCGATATACGATTTCATATCGACTTTCTGAATATTTGATTTGGACATATCTTACAATATATAACGAGAAATCTTGATTTTTCACTTCTGTTAGAAAGATACAGTTCAACAGATTCCAGCGTTTCTGGTTTCGCAAAAATCCGACTAATAACGGATCATGTACACTTAGTTGAAGTTCAGAACGTTAAATTACGAACTGCCGCGATATTACGGGCTCGATTATATTTAATATATATATTTTTATATGTTCAACTTCGTTTTAATTAATCAACTTATATTACGAACTCAATATTTAAACTGATTTAAATATTTAAATTCAAACCGTTAAAAATGCGGGACGTTACATTCCTTCCCCCTTAAAATAATTTCGTCCTCGAAATTGCTAAGATGGGGAAAATGCTACAATCCACATTATAACCAGGTTAAAATTTCTTAATTTCTTAAATTCAGTTTCGATTGGATAAATTAATTTCAATATTAATTCTTTCTGATTAACGGTTATTTTCAAAATTCTGAAAATTTCTTAACAGCTTAAATTTTCAGAGAATTTTGCTAGCATCTCCTCTGCACGGCTCAGTCGGTACTACTACAGCTTGCCTCTCTGGGCATTTTCCAATCCAAAAGAAACCAAATAGCCTAGCGTCTTGCTAAAATAACTCATAAATCTCATAAATAAAATAAGCTCGCACCTTTTTGTCGGCCATTCAACTCTATTTCTTCCACTTTCTATCACTTTAGCACATATCCATGCATTCTCAAGTTATCTCTAATTAATTCATCCTCAAACCAGTTACTTTCTTACACCCAAGCCACATTCCATTTCAAAAACTCTAGTTCCAATCTTAATTCCAAATTCCTACTCATCAATTCAATTCTATTCGGGGTCATCTCTAACCCAATCCAAATTTTATTGAATTTATATATATATTCAGTTTTACCATTTTAATCCACTATCTTTATAAGTTAAATTTCAGAATTTAAATTTCTAGGTCTTCATTTCAAGTAAGTTTGAAATCATATATATGTATATATATATATATATTCATACATAACATAATAATTCAAAATATTTGAATTTTCGAACAATTTATCTCCTCAAAACAATTCAAAACAAAATCTTTGGTAGCAATCCGTCACTTAGAACTCGAAAATGAACACTTATGATTCTGCAGTCATCATCAGAATTATTTTCCAGAAATCAAAGTGAGTTTAATACTATATTACTTTCAAAACTCGTTTTAAAACACTTCCATTTGAAAATTACTTCAAATTATCTTTCATAGCGCTTGGAAAACAATTTCAAATCTCTCAGGATTTTAAAATTCCCATATATTAATCCAAATTTATTTCCAACTCTTTTCCAAGTTCTAGAGTTTTATTTCAATTCTGGGTTTAAATTCAGATTCGGTTCATCTGATTTGCGTATTATACTTATATAATATTTCGATTTGTTACTTATATAACCAACTCAATTATAAATCTTATTTGATCATAATAACGATCAACATATCCAATATATATAATAATTTCAGCATATATATTTCTTTTTATACAACAACAACAAAGCCATATATCCCAAACAAGTTGGGGTTGGCTAGATATGGAACCCAAAATTAAAATAAAATAAAATTAATAATGATGATAATAATATATATAAAGGGTTTAAAATAACCAATCAAATAAAAAGTCGTCCGATAAAGGTTTTTTTAAATAATAATAAGAAGAAGTAAAAATGTTCAGTAAAAGTGAAATAAAATCTAAAAAAGTAAATAAAAAGTAAAAAGGTTCAGTAAACGTGAAATAAAGTCTTAAAAAAAAAGGAACACTATGGTTTTGGTACATGGATTGCCAATTTCCATGCACTCCTATCAACTACCAGCTCTTCCGATAAACTCCAGTTACTTAAATCTCTCTTAATTATCTCCTCCCATGTCATTTTAGGTCGACCTCTACCTCTCTTTGGGCCTTCGGCGCGACCTTGAATTCCAGCGCGTACAGGTGCATCGTATGGTCTACGTTGGATATGTCCAAACCATCTCAAGCGGTATTGGACTAACTTCTCTTCAATAGGTGCAACTCCAAGTTTTTCCCGAATATCCTCATTTCTAATCCGATCTCGTCTGGTATGCCCACAGCTCCAACGCAGCATTCGCATCTCTGCTATACTTATCTTCTGGACGTGTTGCCTCTTAGTAGGCCAACATTCTGCACCATATAACATTGCAGGTCTGATTGCTGTCCTATAGAACTTTCCTTTAAGCTTCTGAGGAATCTTCCAATCACAGAGAATGCTAGATGCTAGTCGCCACTTCACCCACCCTGCTTGAATTCTAAAACTAACATCCTTATCAATCTCTCCATCAAACTGCAACATAGATCCTAAGTATCGAAACGATTCCTTCTTGGGTACTACTCTACCGGCTAGGGTAACATCTCCGTCATCTGACCTGACACTGCTAAACTCACACTTCATATACTCTGTTTTAGTTCTGCTAAGCCTGAAACCCTTTGATTCCAAGGTCTCCCTCCACAACTCCAGTTGTCGATTAACCCATATTCTACTTTCATCAATCAGCACAACATCATCGGCAAAGAGCATACACCAAGGAATCTCCCTTTGTATATCTTTTGTGATTTCATCCATCACTAATGCAAAAATATAGGGGCTCAAAGCCGAACCTTGATGTAACCATATGTTAATTGGAAAGTCTCTAGTCTCACCATCGCATGCCCTAACACTAGTCACAACCCCCTCGTACATATCCTTAATAAGGGTAATATACTTTGATGGCACTCTCTTCCTTTCTAGCGCCCACCACATAACCCTCCTCGGTACTCTGTCATAAGCTTTCTCCAGGTCAATAAAAACCATGTGGAGATCTTTCTTCTGCTCCCTGTATCTCTCCATAAGTTGCCTAACAAAGAAAATCGCCTCAGTGGTTGACCTTCCCGGCATAAAACCAAATTGATTCCTAGAGACACTTGTTAACCTCCTCAAACGCTGCTCGCAAACTCTCTCCCAAAGCTTCATTGTATGACTCATAAGCTTAATTCCTCTATAGTTTGTGCAACTTTGAATATCTCCTTTATTCTTGAAGATTGGAACTAAAATGCTTCTCCTCTTCTCATCTGGCATTTTGTTTGATTTGAAAACATTATAAAAATCACATTTTTATAGTTCTTCCTACAAAATAAAAATTATCCCAAGTACCTTAGTGGTGACTCTCCGAATGCAAGATGCCATCGCATTCCACATGACATTTGCTTCTCCTTCCACATTACAAGATCCTTCTCCCATCACTCTATCTTTGAACACCCGTGAAGCATCTCCTTTGAGTTTCCACCATTTCGTCCTGCTAATCTTCGCTCTCTTATCCTTCACCACCAGAAGACGAAACACACATACCAACAGCTGGTGTTGTGAGACGACACATTCTCTAGGTATAACCTTGCAATCAACACAATCTCGTTTACTATCTCTTCTAGTTAGGACAAAGTCAATCTGGCTAGCCTGTTGGCCACTACTGAAGGTGATCAGATGTGATTGCCTCTTTCTAAAGAAGGTATCAGCAATCATGAGATCAAAAGAGAGACCGAAATTCAAAATATCTTCACCCTCTTGGTTCCTACTGTTAAATCCAAAACCACCATGCACTCGCTCAAAACCCCCGCTAGATGAGCCAACATGGCCATTGAAGTCTCCTCTTATAAAAAGTTTCTCGCTACTATGCACATTCCTAACCATGACATCCAAGTCTTCCCAGAACTTCCTTTTGGCTTCTTCACTTAGACCTACCTGTGGGGCATATGCGCTAATGACATTCAAAACTGCCTCGCCAACTACTAGCTTAACTAGGATGATCATATCCCCTCGTCTTCTGACGTCAACCACACTGTTCAGAAGGTTCTTGTCAATCAATATGCCTACCCCATTCTTGTTACGTACTTCTCCCGTGTACCACAATATATTTTTGGGTAAAATTATTTTATTTACCCTCTTTTAAAAAAACATACTGTGTCAAATTACTCTGTTCAAGAGTTTAGAAACACCTATCGACGCAGTTTGCATTACTGTTTCGACCAGAATTCATAAACCACTGACTGACCAGTCAACACAATATAAAACAATTTTTATATCAATTTACAAATACGCTCTCATATATATACACTTAAACTCAATCTAGAGTATTACTAACTCCCTCTCTATTGAGTTACGCCACAGAGCCAAGGTAATCACTTAACCTTATGCTCTGATACCAACTGTAACGGCCGGAAAATCCGTACCAATTTGAGCTGACTAATATCTTATACATTCAACTCAAAATGCACGAAAATTCAGATCATTAATAGAAAGAAGTTAGAGGATGAGATAGAAAAGATAGAACTAATAGAATAGGAGAATGAGAAGATCACAACTAAACAGAATCAGAGTAAACACGAATCTCACAGCGGAACGAATCACATGTATTATATAACATAACTTTGAATACAACTGAATTTGTATATACATACCATATCAGAGTATAACTCATATATATATATTACAGCGGAAATAATCTGTAACTAACTAATGGTGAAGCTTCCTGCTTTGAGCTCCTCCAAGTGTATATGCAAAGCCTGAACACTTGACTGCCCGTACAAATTTGGGCATCTAAGAGTTTAGGGAAAACACAAACAAAATAAACTCTAGGTCAGTCATGGGACTGGTGTGAGTAAATTCCAACCATACGGTTTAACTTTGAAAATCCTTTTGAAACAAAAAGATAATAGTAAAACCGACCCACACATAAACATGGACAGTTTTTACCTTAATATAACCCAAAATATTTTGATATCAAACTCTAGTGATATTACAATAATGTCTAATCAAGTAAATAACCAAATAGCAGAACACTTGCATCTCACATACTACATATATATAGTATAAAATCATAAACCGCACGGTGCTTATTGGAGATTGGATTCCAACAGACAAGGTATGGGAGCACCTTCCGATCAGTGTACTCTAGAGGGTATACACTGCAGGTTCAACAAGAACGTCTTGCAACCCAGCCACACATGACCGCTCACTCATTTAGCTTGAGTGTCGCGAATATATTGCAACCCACGGTTGTTGGCCATCCAACCGTAATTCGAAGATACAGAATCGAAAAGAAGAACAAATATGAATTTTCTCTAGATCGGTGACAATACATCTTGCTTGGGGATGACCCAACTAGCCATGCTGCCTAGCCCAACTTTTGTTACTTCCTGGTTGTGAGGCTAGAGGCTACGTCTATCTTCAGAACATCTGATCACCATTCACTTTGAATGCCACATCGTCAAGCCCATCAATTCAATAATCGATTTCCAAAAATATCACGGGTATAAAAAGCTAAGAGGAACGAATCCCTCTGCCACCAGACGTAATACCTTTAAGAGATCAACCATACGTGATTTGTTAGGTATACTCTGTCAGACACTCGTCCATACAAGTTGTCCTAGGACTGGACAACCAAAAAGCACTATTCTAGAACTGGACGACCCTTGCATTTTACTCTGTCTTCAGCATAATATAATTCGCAGCGCTTATGCCTATACGAAGTGGTTTTTGGATAATATATCCAACCGGTCTCTCCGTATTGACAACGATGGTCAAAACACTTCGATAGTCATTTATTTAACTATCGAAGTAAAAAAACAACATGCATTCAAATGTACAACGAATTATCACACAATCACTGGCCCCTTTTTATTTATATTAATTTTCCAACTTCTCATATCCCAGAAAATATACGTTATTAATCTTCGGAAACATTTCTATCATTTTCCCATTTCTTATTTTCTATATTATAGAAAATATACCTTATAAATCTTTGGAAAACATTTCCAGTTCTCATTTAATCATTTCAATCTGCAAATTATTTGCTTAACTCTTCATTCTAGAAATAAATACCCTTACAGGTTCATATCCTATTTACCGACTTCCTTTTATAATTTATATTCCCATTCTATTTGATAAATTCTATTTTTGAGTCAGGTTCTTATTAAATCAATACCAAATTTATAACTAAATATCGATTTCATACCATACTATAATTTATTGGTTTAAAACCAAATATTATCTACCCTATCAGATTATAATTTCTAAAATAAATTACTTTAATACATTTCCTAGGGAGTAGTGTTATATATAAAAATCATGCTTAAGCTTGGTCAACAATGATAATTTATCGCTATAGTTCAAAAACTTGTCATGTGTTGTAATATTCTCCTTTATAACTAATCCTGACATAACAGTCATGCTTAAGCCTAGTCAACAACGTTATTTTGTCGTTATAGTTCAAAGACTTGTCATACGCTGTAATATTCACCTTTATAACTAATTCGACATAACAGTCAAGCTTATATAATATAAAACCAACAGTACAGATAAACATCGTGGAATCCGGTTGGATTCCTTCAACCGGTTTCCCGCATCCACAGATGTTAGCCAATGCAATTTTAACTGATTCCATACTAGAGAATCTTATAATGATGGAATCAGTATCCAATCCGTGATGTGTACGTATGCAACGATATATATTTTGACCAATTTAACTGTAATCTACCTAAACGACCATCACACAGCATTCAACCAATATTAAATAATATTTTAAAATAGATCAGAGTGAGTGAATTTACTCACCTGCCAGCTCCAAACCTGTCCCTCCATGTATCTCCCTTCTTCCCAAAACAAGGACTTGCGTGAACCTGTATTTGCATACTTGCATGGCCACCCCTTCAACGCAACTTGCCCCACCTTCACACAACACATCACGTACCCATTATGCCATTACTCCTCTCACATGTCGTACTCCTTCCAACTGCACATCACATACGCCACCTCCCCTTTCCTACAAGTCACGAAATGGCCTGCAACTCTTCCCATTGTCTTTCTTTTACCTTATTCTTCCACAAACATGTGCGTAGCAGTATTTTGACCCACAACTTCAAGTGCCAAGACCATTTAAACCATTTATTTTTATAGAAGACCCAAGAAGCCTTCACTACTTCTCATCATTTCACGAGAGCCATGCAGAACCGCAACTGCACACGCAACTTCGCCCTTACCTCACTACTGCACCGAACACCCCTTGTCAGATCCTCCCACCGCTACACGCCCTGACGTGGCCGCACCCTATCCGGCACCTTCGCGCTGCTGACTACTTTCCTTTCAACATAACCGCTCCTGACAACACCCCCTAAACTTCAACCTCCACCTAACTACTCCAAGTCCGAACACTACCCTCACATCCCAACTCCGTCCAGTCATGCACAGTACCCAGGCGTCGCTTTGATACCCTGAATCTCCTCAAACTCCACTACAGAAACCAATCCCGTTCGTAACCTTGCTAACCCCTTCACCTTGGTATTCTTTTCAACCATTTGTTCTACCGAATTCTTGCATTTTGTTTTTATTTTATTCCCAAGAAGATGAGGCTCTGCGTGTTATTATTTATAGTCAATGAAACTTAATACTTAAGGCATAACACTGTAGGGTAGGTATAGCTTTGATACTATTTGAAATGAAAGATCGTAGATCAAACACCCATACTTGTAGCGAAAGTCTGCATGCCTACTTCTTAGCCTATGTGTGATACTTCGGTGTTAAGTATTCACTATATATTTATAATAGGAAGATTTCTTAGGGCTTAAGGGTTAGTAGTTGTTGACTTCTAAGGTAGGTAAGTCTTTTGGAGAGTATGGTTTGCGTCATTTCATAGGTTCCCTACACTAAACTAAGGCTTAAAAATGAGGTAATAGGCGCTACAGTATGCGCGAGGTCAGGGTAGGTTATGGTCTGCATATTCCTTGTGTATGAAGCATTTCTAGAAAGTATTACTTTATGTTTTGTTTTAAATTGCAAGTGTACCGTGTTACGAAAATTACATTTTACGTCCGAGCTGTTACGGACAGAAATAAGAATACGATCGTGTCCAACGAGTTACCACGATCCCAAAAATATAATAATACCGGTAGATTAACTCATATTTTGAAATCCCGAAATATCGATATAGCGTGCAAAATACTCCAAATAAAAAGTTGCGTATTTAATTAATTAAAAATTACATTAAAGTTGCGTATTTAATTAATTAAAAATTACATTAAAATTCTAAAAATTAAATTATCACTATGTCTCAAAAGAACCTTATTCAAATTCGAATCCGATATCTAGTTATTTCAAATAAACCGTTACGGTCGATATACGATTTCATATCGACTTTCTGAATATTTGATTTGGACATATCTTACAATATATAACGCGAAATTTTGATTTTTCACTTCTGTTAGAAAGATACAGTTCAACAGATTCCAGCATTTCTGGTTTCGCAGAAATCCGACTAATAACTGATCATGTACACTCAGTTGAAGTTCAGAACGTTAGATTACGAACTGCCGCGATATTACGGGCTCGATTATATTTAATATATATATTTTTATACGTTCAACTTCGTTTTAATTAATCAACTTATATTACGAATTCAATATTTAAACTGATTTAAATATTTAAATTCAAACCGTTAAAAATGTGGGACGTTACAATTTTTGACCAAATCGTATATGCTGACTTGTACCAACAATATATGGTATAAAACTTGCTTCAATCGATGATGATAACCATGCACTAAGTAGGCTAACTTGTTTGATATATTTGATGTAATCTTGATTATTGACCATCCTACTATCAATTTCAGTAAATTTTGTTGGAATAGGTGTGGTTCCTTTGATAAAATCACTCAGTCCATATCCAGTAATGGCATTTTTTACTTGATATTTCCAAGATAAGTAGTTGTTTTCATCCAAACGATTTGTGATAAGTTGAGTTTGAGGATTGGTGATAGATTTTATGCTTTCATCAATATTTGGTAACTGACCAGTGGTTGTTGTTTGTTGTTGTGGTGGCATGACATTATCAACTGTATCTCTTGTCATTCCGAGGGATCAAAAAATGAATGTTATAATCAAGAAAGTGGAGATGCGGCCTGGTTCCTTCACTAAATGATGACTTGACAAGAAGAACCACGGTGAGGCACTTTACTAGAGAGGAGATGCAGCCTGGTTTCTTCTCTGAATGATGCTTGAACCAAAAGAGCAACGGCAAGGCACTTCAACTAAGGGAAATCGACACAGGTATGAGCAAACTATCAAGAAATTTCGATTTTTTGTTAGTTTGATGATTGCAAGAATGGTCTCTATCAAATGATGAAGCAATCAGTCTCAATAAACTGATGATAAGACTGCTGCACAGCCAGAACCAAGTGATGAAAATTCTCTGATGGCTTCTAGGCGAGGTGCTGTCTCAGGTTGGTGGAAAAATTCTTTTCATTTAATATGCTTTTTAGCTGTCTAGCTCTGATGCCATGTAAGAATTGTAATGAAATTGATGAGATAAAATTTGTATTATTGAATGAATTGAAATTGTACATAACGTACTGCTTTATATAGGAAAGCAGTTTGACAAAATACGGTTCATAATCGTTTGTGTAGAACTGAATTAATAAAATGAAAGAATAGAATGCGGCCCAATATTCAGAATGGCCCAACTTGATGTTTGATAAGAATAAGTTACTCTTTTGTGGCTTTAATTCCTTTATTAGTATGCGTCCAGCATTTTTAGAAAGCATTATAATGTAAATCCCTACTGATGAAAGCACAACAGAAAACTTGATTAATGCAACGAATAAAAGCATGTGCAATATCTGATTCTGCCTTCTAACCATAGGACATAATTATGTCAGATGTCCACACTAATGGTTTATGATCTGGACATACACAACAGTTATTAAACATGTAGCTGTACCACCAAAACAAGTTCTATCCATGAAGTGTGTTATATATACTGAGTCAAACAAAGCCAAAGAAGCAACTTAATCGCAGAATGAAGTAAACATTACACATAAATAATGTATGAGTTGTATCAAACTGGTAGATTGGAAACAATAGCACAAAGAACTTTACCAAAATTTCATGGAAACATTAAATGGGTAGATACATCACTAATCTAGGATTTGAGTATAATAAATTAGGACTGTTTGAAAACCACATCTGTAGGTAAACAATAGGAAAACTTGTACTTGCCTTAGGAGAAGTAAACTATGAATATCTTCCCTCCAATTTGTTTAGCGTACATGAAGCATAACCCAATTAGTCATAAGAAATTTAGGTTTAAACAAACTAGCTAGGTTTACAAACAACTATGCAGTACTATAAGAGCATCTCCAAGAGCTCTCGATTCCGAAGCATAACCCAATTAGTCATAAGAAATTTAGGTTTAAACAAACTAGCTAGGTTTACAAACAACTATGCAGTACTATAAGAACATCTCCAAGAGCTCTCGATTCCGAGTCTGAATTCTAAATTAAAGGGGAAAATGCTTCCCAACAAACAACCTTACCCTGAATATTCAGGGTGAAATTCAGGGATCAATCCTGAATTCAGAATTTGCCCCAGACGCCGATTTTATCAACGTCCTATTGAGGACAACGAATAAATCGGCGTGCTGTTATAAAATCAGCGTGCTACACCAGCTTTCCAGTCGGAAAGAATCCTCCATTTGCCAATATTCTTGCCGCATGTATTGGATCTGGGAACCACAATTTTTTGGTTGAATGTTTTCAATTCGTGAGACCACAAATATACTTTAATATACTTTCTGTATTATTTAAATTGTTGGACACTTTCTCTTATTGTTAAAATTGTTGTGGAATGTATGTGAGGGCGTTAATTTTATTGGTGCGTTACGTCAGCGTGTTGATAAAATCAGCGTGCATTCATAATTTTGGAGCGCACCGATAAAATCGGCGCATGTCCGTTGGGATATTTAAACAAATCTCGTTTGAATCTTACGAGTCAATATTACGACTCGTAAAACAGTTGGAGATGCTCTAACAATCCAGCCCCAACTTCGACTAGAAAAGTATTATGATAAAATCATGGTAAGCAATGTCTGTTATGTGGTTAAAGCATGGTAAGCAATGTTTAACGGATGGTACTGTGTAAGCATGATGGAAAGTACATGATTATGTAGCCGGATGCAGTACTATACAGTAAGTTGAGTCCAAATGCCCAGTATTGTTAGAACAAAGTCATAAATTCAGTGAGATAAAATCTTTATTAATAACTGCGCAGAAACTTTTGGTCCGATCATGATTTTCCCAGTTTGCAGTTTACATACAAAATTTTAAACCTAAGATTTACTAATTTTAATTTTGATGTCATCCAAAATAGAAGGTTAGAGAACAGTTGACCAGCAGTAGTGAAATTAGGGTAAAATGCAGCAAGTACGATGAATAGATGAACAGTATTAATTTCTAATTAGAAGCAGCTACTCTACCGGGGAAGAACTTATTGAGATGAACCATTCCATCAATTACTAGCAACCCCAGGAATTAATTAACTGGCGAAAGTCTGAAAAAAGAACAGAAATTTAATACCTTCAACGGTATAGCGAAGTTTGGACTAATCGGCAGCCGAATTAGTTGATATCGCCATCGATTGGTTGATTTGAAGAGAAAAGCAATTTGAAATCTGCAGTGATCTCGAAGGAATCGAATGAATGGGTGAGGCAAAAATTAGAAGTTTTTTCTTATAATAAATTGCTTGATTTGGAGGCTTTGTCCAAAAAGTGAAAAGAAAAGGGAAAAAAGGGGACTTCTTTATTTCGAAATACTGGATGTCAATGCTTGAGCGTTGGCATTGTGTTGTTCCTATTTAAGTAACAGACAGCAGACATCAATATCATCATTAAATTATGACTTCAAATATAAATTTGAACATACGCTCAAGAATTACTACACAAATATAATAACTAAACCTTCAATATCTTCCATTTTCAACAAACACACACTTCACAACCAAACTAAACGTCAATCAAATCGAACAACACAAACTCATGATACTGCAAAATAAAATAATCAATGCTGAACTCCTCCTTCATTAGCACGCTTAAAGATCAAAGCCTGAGCTGCAGCAGCATCATTGGAGGAGATGGAAGAGGCGAAGGCATCCTTAACCTGCTGGGCACTGAACTGGAAAGTCTTGCATGAAAGAGAGTTGAGAAGGGCTGCTGTTCCTTCACGGTACAATGCACCAACCCCATCGCTTCTGGTGTTTTTAAGGGCATCGGGTATGGTCAAGTTCTTGCCAAATGCTGCACTGCAGGCTGCACCGAACGTCTGGCCTATCGTTCCCCAGTAGCCGAAGATTGCGTATATTGCGTTTGGGTGGGAGATCCAGTAGCTACAAAATTGTTATAATATATTATAATCTTTTTCTAAAACACTAGAATAAAACACATATGTGTGCATCTACCATTTAAATATATTTACTTTTTATTTAATAAAAATATATGAGTGGACGGATATATGTTGTAATAGCAAAGACTTTTGTCATCACCACTTATATTTCAAGTAGTTTTGTTGGTGTTATCAGTAACAAGTTGATAGTAAATTTTTATCGATAGGTAATCAAAATATATATTGTGGTTAATGTAGAAAATCAGTTATTATATTCCATTGATGAATGAATGTATGTTCAAAATTTTAAAAAGACAGTGTGAAATTCATGTTCGTAGAATTATCTTTTTGAGAAGATATTGGATATTAACTAAATTTAATTAAAGTTGGTCAATTTTGGTGTTTGGCTGCTATGAAATGTATAGCAACATAACACGATTGAACAAATTGAATTAAAGAAACAACTGAGCATGCTGGGCAGAAACTCATGTTGGATATTTTAAAATGAGTTTTGAACATTAACGTCTAAAGGTTCGGATAGCAAGTTATAATTAAGTAGAATTATTTCGATGTTATTTGAACTTTAAGTCAAAATATTAATAAAATCTTGTCAGCTTATAAATTCATTGGTAAACAATATCTTCTGTTTCTAATTTTACGTCGTTTTTATAAGCTCTTTGCAGGGAGTCACGGGCACTAGAATTGAAATAGGCTGCTGGCAAGTAGTTTTAATTACCAGTAAATAGTTGCTTAATTCAAAACAAAAAAAGAAACCATTTGACCATTACAAACTGTTTACAAACTACTACCATTAAGTATAAGCAGCTAATAACCATTGATGTAATTAATAAGGCTATCTTTTCTATAAAGTGTTTTCAAACATTCGAACATAAATAAGCAACATTAAAGCAGTTGGCTACCAGTGAAGAGCTAATAAATATGATTACAACTTGATATGGTAACTTTTTAGATCTCCATTAAAAAAAACTGAAAATAACCATTGATGTTAAGTAACTTAATTTTCATGCACAACTTAATGAATGTACACCAAGTTCTATACTTTATTTGAAATAACAAAGCAGTTCTAAGTTGGTCAAAATCACACAAGGAAAGATACCATAAATAATGAACAAACATGCTTTCGTTCAACTTTAACTTCTGATCTACATATATGTTATACTTGTATATGATATCTTTTTGTAAGATGTTTCCCAAACTTCTGAACTTAATTAAGCTACTTATAAAATGAGAATGAAAAAAAAGAAGATATATATTATATATACCTGCAACTTCCAGGTTTAAATGGAGGGAAAGAACCAGGATCAGGCAATGTCGGGCTGGGAACACCTGGAAAATGAGGAATAGTAGGAGTAACTGGAACTGTAGGGACAGGGACGACTGGAGGACTAATGATCGGAGTAACTGGAACCGTGGGGACTGGGACGACCGGAGGATTAATGATGGGGGTAACCGGATGGCTAGGATGACTCGGTGTAGAAGGCGTAGGGTGGTACCCTCCATGAGAGGGGGTAGGTACAGGCGTCACTGGTGTATGGCTCCCGTGCCCTCCATGGTGGCCAGGGTCACAGTTACAGTCCGGGTCAAGCACCGAACCTGCATTCATAAATTCAGGTCAATATACAGATTGCATTGCATTTTAAAAAGTTAGGAAGGAGGGGAGAAGAGTACCCTCTAGCTTTCTTGACTGTATAGGAGAGACCAAAGCAAACAGTAGCACAAAGCAGGCAAACTGAATGTTCTTCATGGCTAACAAAGGGAATGAAATGAAGGAAGTTTCTGAAGAAATAAGTGTAGTGGGAGTGGACTTAAATAAGGGAGAAAATACTATAGGCTATAATGCTTTCTTTTACAGTCTCGTGAAAGGGTCCAGGCCAGCAAGGGAAAATAGTAGTTATGAACATAGGAATTAATGGTGGAGTTGTTGGAAATTAAGAGGATGCATTTATGTAAGCACTTGCATGGTTCAGTGTGCACAGCCAGATTGGCAATGCTGCTTTAGTGGGAAAGATAAGGTTCCCAAGGTTGGCAGTTTTGAGCTGTTATTTTGGTAACCATTCTTTTTATAACAGTGTAGTTAATGTAAGGTGCGTGACTTTGGGAAAGTTTAGGCTACCTATATCTGGTTGGTTGATGTTTGTTGACAACAATCTGTTTGTCTATTTAGTTGAAAATATATTTATTTTTGATGTATAAAAAATAAAAGTTCAAAATAATTACGAAAACGACCAACACCGAGAAAAGAGATTGGGTTGAACAATCCGGGATGTTTGGTTGATAATAAAGACTACCAACTCAAAACTTTATATTCAATAACTTGAGTGACTTTTTGAACTCCAAAATCAAAGGTGTGACAAGTTGGACTCCAAAACGAACAACTTACTAGTACTAGTTAACCATGTTAAAAAAATTCGTAACTCAACTTTAGTCAACTTATTCAAATCTTCGGTACAAAACGTTGATAGTAGTTAATTTTTTTGGAGATTCAACCTCTTTCGTTGTTCGATCTTCATGTTATTCCTATAACATGAGATATAGTTGATCCTTCACGGTCAGCGTTCAAAATCACACTGTGATATTCCATAGATAAATTATAGTATAAGTAATGCAACGTAGAATGACAACATAATAATCAGAACTCAGAAGACAATTGCCTATTATATATTACATAGATAAATACCAATAGTAAAGTACATGATCAAACATGAATGAGTCATAATATCTCCAAGTACAGTTTCAATTAGATTAGTAACATGGTGAATTTCAGTAAAATAAAATATACTTCTATTAATTTATACACGATTTTATATCAAGATCGTGCAAATACCAACTACTTGTACTTAATCAAATGTAGCATCTATTTATAGCAGAGTGCATATATTAAGTATTTTAATTTATTTAAAATATTTATTTATTATTATATTTAATAATAATTTTGTACTATTTATTTATAACTTATTAATTTAATTTTACTATAATTATACATATAATATTTTGAGATGTTCGTACCCAAAATGCAAACATGTTAAAAGGGTATAATGTAATCTATAGGTAATTTGAGAATTAATAGTTGCATTCTACAATTAATACATTTATGTCTAATAATATATGTCAATATTAATGAGTTTGGAAGGAAAGTGTGAGAGGGGGGGGGTTGGGGTTTTGGGGGAGGGGTTGTAAGGATGTATATCAAAAATTCAATTTGAATGTTATAACGTAAATTATTATTATTTTCATCCATTCTATTTTATTAAGTTAATGC
>JASFAX010000401.1:0-64216 GCA_030737875.1 Allium sativum
AACCCAACGGTTGCGGTTTCAGGAAAGTCCAATAGTCGGATTTCCCGCACTAGTCGTTTGAAATCACGGTTTCAAAACACGAACTGCACGGCCACGTTTCATTTTAATTTTATTTATATTTATATATTTATATAAATATAGTTCATTCAACAATTTCAACATCGTTTTCACTTCAAATATTTCACTAACGCCTTTAAATTTTGGAAAATTTCGCCATAACCTCCTTTGTACGTGTTAGCCTACTTTGTGAACTAGGAAACACAAAGTCAAGAAACCAACCATTGAAGAGTATTTTAAGTTATAAGACTTCGGTTCGGATCGGAAGAAAACACCACAATTCAGATTGATAGCAGCATATTGGTTCAGATCAGACAGAGTTCCCCGTTCGGATCGGATGGCTCTTACTGGGTAAATTGGCAAAGCTTATCTGATCGGATCGGAAGGCGAATAAATCTCAGATGGATCGGAAAGCCATCTGTTTGCCACGACGCTGGAGCGGAGCGGAGTATGATTAGAGAAGGAGAGACGTCCAAGCTACTCCGGTTCGGATCGGGTATTCCGATCCGAGCCCCCAACCTGCACGTCTCCGACCCGCACCCATGATCCAGGAAAATCTCCTATAAAATCGCCTAGAGAACCGGACCGGATATGACTAATTCCTACCCCTAACGTCCATCTCTTTGACGTGTTGTCAGCTTGATAATTCATCCGAACCCGAAGAGAGTGCGATGGATGACACGTGTTCTGACCCGGATTGAATCTCAGGCAAATTCACACCTATAAATACCCCATCTAGAGACAAAGAGAAGGATCCTTTTTCAGCACTTTTGAGAATCCAAGTACCTCCATCATCCGAATTCCTTTACTCCCGGAGAATCCAAACCATCTTTCATTTCTTGTTTTAATCATTTGAGTGAACAAAAGTGAGTTGTGAGTGAATCTTACATTGCATTTGTAACTGAATTACTGAATATAGTGAAAACTAAGTGGACGTAGGCATTTCTTCGCCGAACCACTATAAATCTTGTGTGTTCATCTTTATTTCTGTTTTACTTTATCTTGTTTCTAATCAATTTGGGTGTTAGAACCACATTTGGGTCTAACATTTTGGTGCTTTCACTGAGAACCCTCATCTAAATTCTTTATTTTCCGGGATCTCTTTCTACTTTTTGGACCGTTGAGTTCAAAGTATTGAATCCTTAAGTTTCTCCACTTTTTTTACATTCGTTGAAGCAATTGTCAAAGACTAATGGCCAAAGGAAAAGGCAAGGAAGTTCAGTCTGTTCAAGGAAATGGAGCTGGTGAAGATCAGCAACATGCTGTTGTAACAAGGTCTCGGGGGCAGAGTTCAGCAGCAGGAAGAATCAATGCAGGAAATCCGAACCGACAGCAAGGGGAGAGCTCCGATCCGATCCGGGTAGGAGACTCCGAAGCAGTGCACTCCCCCAGTCTGAACCGACCCGAGTTGCTCGCTGCACACCGATCCGACCAGGCACCCCAGCTCCGATCCGACCCGACTTCCTACCTCCGATCCGACCCGATGCTTGGTGAAGCTGGAACATCTACTCGAGTCCCCGCGAATGCTCCAATTCCAGCTGCCAGGGTTGGAGACCAGGTCAATCCATCTGCTCCCATCACTCAAGGAGATTTCTCGCGCTTGCTTGATATGCTTGAGAGCACGAGGGAAGCTATGAGAGTTCATGAGCGCACTAATCTCATGATGCAGGAAAATATGAGGCTCATGAGTCGGGAGATCAATGAGCTCCGCCGGCAAAGGACTCCATCACCGGTTCGTCACACACCGGTTCGTCACATACCCGTAGATCAATCTTCATCTTCCGAGGAAGAGAGGCCCCGTGAACGAAGGCCACTCGAACGACCTCAGAACGTGGAGCAGCTAACGTTTGGATCTTTGGGATCTCGCGAGGATATCGCACGAGCATTAGGAAACGATAGCCCTACTCGGGGGCAAAGACTCCAGTCCCCTCTTCCCGAGATCGACCGGGAACACAGGGAAAGGAATCGAGTAGAGGCAGCTCGAAGAAGAAGGGCATCTCCAGAGCAAGAGCCCCGAAGGAACTCGGACACTAGGGCCAGGGAACCTGAGCAGCCCCTAACTAGTGCCGATGTGCAGGCAATGGTTCGCCGAATTATGTCCGAGAGCCGGAATTATACGAATGAAGACTATGGCATTGAGCGAAGCCATACTCCGTTCACTGACGATATCCTAGATTTCCAGTTTCCCCGACGCTTTAACTTGCCACAGATGGACAAATATAACGGAAGGACTGATCCGGGACAGCATTTGATGCGGTATTCGTGGCTCATGAACGCCGCTGCTGCCCCTGACGAAGTGAAGTGCAAGGCATTCCCAATCTATCTAGAAGATGTGGCATTATTCTGGTTTACCCGACTTCCTCCTCGTTCAATTTCTAATTACAAAGAATTAAGCGAGCGTTTCATGAACCAGTTCCGACTACATGCCCGCAAGTCCAAGAGTGTTATTGAATTGTCGAGGATCAAACAGGCACCAGGAGAGTCTTTAAGGGCATATCTAGATCGTTTTAACCAAGCTGTAACTGAGGTCAGTGACCCGCATGAGCCCACTATTCTGATGGCATTGAAGGAAGGAGTTGATCCTGAATCTGAGTTTGGAGACTACCTTTCTGGGAAGACACCCCCCACAAGGGCGATATTCTACGAAAAAGCCGATATTTATCTAAGACGAGAGGAGACCCGGGCGAACCGGAAGAGAAAGTCTGAGACAGCTTCAAAGGAGAATGTGCAGAGTAATATTGCCGTGAAGCAGTCTGGGGAAAGTTCTGGCAAGGTTGAAGTAAATGTTGGAAACAAGGGTGGAAACAGCAATACTGGAAACGGGGGAAACAACAACAACCGTAATTCGAACGGTAACAGGAGAAACAGAAATAGGGGAAGCGACCCAAACAAAAGGCCCCGATTCCAGAACTACGAGAACTACACACCATTGAATGACACCCTGGAAAATATTTACCTGGACACGTACAATGTGTTGTAGTACAAAAGACCGCCACCTCGTGATTCGACCGAGAAAGAAATGGCGACAGGGAAATTTTGCTTGTTTCACGGAACACATGGACATTCGACCAATGAATGTCGGCATTTGAGGGATGTAATTGAAAAGCTGCTGCGTGAAGGAAAGTTGGATGAGTACAAGGTTGCCCCGAGGGACAGGGGGCAAGGAGAGCAGGCCCCAAAACAGATCCTACCTGCTCCTAAGCCTACCACGCAGCAGAAAGGTAAAGGGATCGTCATCAACTCCATAGTAGGCGGACCTCACCCGGCAATCCGAAGTTTTAGGTCAATGGACCAATATGTGAATGCTGCCAAGCATCTAGATGTGAATGAAGGTGACGATTTGGAAGATGTCGCCCCCATCAAACAACAAAAAACCATGTTCGACGACGTGGTGTTTCGCAGCCGAGACAACACGGGGATACAATCTCCCACCAACGATCCGTTGGTTATTACTACCACTATTGGGCCGGCCTTGGTCCATAAGGTATTAGTAGACAACGGAAGTTCCGTTAATATTTTGTTCAAGAAGTCATTTGATCAGATGAAGCTTGAGCCCGAAGATCTGAAACCTTGTGAAGGATGGATTAGAGGTTTCAACGGAGCGACGACAGCTCCCATGGGATATATAGAGTTGCCCGTGACCCTAGGGCAAGGAGAACGTAGAAGAGTGCGAATGCTTCAGTTCGTAGTATTGGACGTAGATTCTCCATATAACGCATTTTTAGGGAGACCTGCCCTCGCTGAATTTAGAGTTTGTATCGCCCCTTGGTGCTTGTTACTAAAGTTCCCAACCGAAGCCGGGACTGGAGTAATAAGAGGGGATCAGGTTTCTGGACGGGCCTGCTATGTGGCCGAACTGAAGATGTTGATGAAAGGAGTTAATGCTGAGAGTAAGGATGCCTCATCTCCCTCAAAGGGGGACTCGGCATAGCAATTAGAGAGATTGAACCCAAGGGAGTTGCCCAAAGGAACGCCTGAAGACCTGGATCCTAGAAAAGACGAGGAGCCAGAGGCTAGGAATGCAACTCCTAATGAAGCGACAGTGGAAATTCCTGTTGATAAAGCTGATCCGACGAAAGTTTTGAAGATTGGTTCCCAATTGGATCCACGTCGTGCTGAAGAGCTGACGGACTTCTTGAAGGCAAACTTAGATGTGTTCGCCTGGACCCATGCTGACATGTGTGGGATATCGCCTTCCATTATCAGTCACAAATTGAATGTAAATCCGAAGCATCCGCCTGTGAAGCAAAAGAGACGCATGCTGGGCCCAGAGAGGTCGGCTGCTCTCAAAGAGGAAGTAGAGAAATTGAAGCAAAATGGATTTATTCGAGATTCGACTTATCCCGACTGGATATCGAATCCTGTCTTGGTAAAGAAGCCAAACAGAAAGTGGCGAACTTGTATTGACTTTTCAGATTTAAATAAGGCTTGCCCAAAAGATAGTTTCCCACTTCCCAGGATTGACCAGCTTGTAGACTCGACAGCAGGTCATGAACTTCTCTCTTTCATGGATGCATACTCTGGATACAATCAAATTCCTATGCATGTGCCAGACCAAGAGCATACAAGTTTCATTACGAATTTGGGATTATATTGTTATGTTGTAATGCCGTTCGGATTAAAAAACGCTGGAGCTACTTATCAGCGGTTGGTAAATAGAATGTTTTATGATCAAATAGGAAAAACTATGGAAGTTTATGTGGATGATATGCTTGTTAAATCAAAGCAGTCCTCCAGTCATACGCAAGACTTAGCAGAAATGTTTGGTATCTTGCGAAAATACCGTATGAAATTGAATCCTTTAAAATGTTCATTTGGAGTGGCGTCGGGAAAGTTCCTTGGCTTCATTGTGAGTTCCCGAGGAATTGAGATCAACCCTAGCCAGATAGCGGCGATTAGAAATATCAAAGAACCAAGGAAAATTAAAGACGTCCAAAGTCTGGCAGGGAAGGTAGCGGCGCTGAGTAGATTCATCTCCAGAGCCACCGATAAATGTGTTCCATTTTTTGATTTGATAAAAAGGGGAAAGAAGAACTTCCAGTGGACTCCCGATTGTGTCGAGGCTTTTCAAAATCTGTTAGAGCTGTTAGAGAAACCGCCAATCTTATCAAAGCCCGTAGATCACGAAGAACTATTTGTTTATCTAGCAGTCTCGGCTCACGCTGTCAGCACAGTTCTGGTTCGAGAAGAAGACAAAGTACAAAGGCCAGTATACTATGTGAGTAAGAAATTAGCAGCGGCAGAGCGCAACTACCCAAAGATCGAGAAGCTCGCTTACAGCCTCCTGATTGCATCCCGAAAACTTCGTCACTACTTCCAAGCCCATCCAATAACCATATACACCGATCAGCCGTTAAGACAGGTGTTGCAGAGACCCGAAGCGTCGGGAAGGTTGATTAAATGGAACATAGAACTAAGCCAGTTTGATTTGAATTTTCAACCACGAAAGTCAATCAGGGGGCAAGCTCTAGCAGACTTTATTGCGGAGTTCACCATTCCAGAGGAAGAAATGATCAATGACCGAGTGGTTAAATCCGAGGATAAGCTAGAGATGAATCCGTGGAAATTATATACAGATGGAGCTAAAAATGACCGAAGATCCGGAGCTGGAATTGTCTTAGTCACTCCGGAGGGACGGTCGTTATATTACGCCCTGCGATTAGAATTTTCGGCAACAAACAATGACTCTGAGTATGAAGCCCTGATTGCCGGGCTGAAACTCGCTAAAGACCTCGGAGTAAAAATGATGGACATATTTTGTGACTCTAAGATTGTTGTTTGTCAAGTGCGAGAGGAGTTCGCGGCTCGAGGACCTCGACTTGTCGCTTACCTCAAGAAAGTGAAAGAGCTATTAAATAGCTTAGAGCGGTACAACATAACACATATTCCCAGAGTAGAAAACCAGAAAGCGGATAGACTAGCAAAGTTGGCTAGTTCCGACAATCCAGAAGAGACTGAGGTAATTCCAATTGAAACGTTGGAATCGCCAAGCTTTGAGTCAATGGAAATTGAATTCGTTCATGAAGCGGAACCAGAGAGGGAGTCATGGATGACTCCAATCAAGAGTTTTCTTAAGAATGGGACTCTCCCATCGAAGAAAAGTGAGAAAAGAGCTGTAGTTCGCAAAGCTGCCAGATATGTTATGCAAGACGATACCCTCTATAGACAAGGATTTTCTATGCCCCTGTTGCGATGTATCGCACACGACGACATCAAGCGTGTACTGAGAGAAGTGCACGAAGGTGAGTGTGGAGATCATACAGGAGGTCAAACTTTAGCAAAGAAAATATTGCGGTACGGATACTTCTGGCCTACGATTAACAAAGATGCAGCTGATTATTCACGACGCTGCGATAAGTGCCAGAGATTCGCCAAAATCCCCAGGGCACCGTCAACTCAGCTTAAATCGATGGTGAGTCCTTGGCCATTTGCCACATGGGGAATCGATATCATTGGAGTTTTACCGATTGCTAAAGGGGGAGCTAATTATGCCATAGTAGCCGTGGATTATTTCACAAAGTGGGTGGAAGCTGAACCCTTGACTAAGATCACCACAAGAAAGGTGATAAGTTTTGTGGTCCGAAATATTATATGCCGATTCGGGATCCCAAGGACGATTATTACCGACAACGGGACCCAATTTGATAGCACTGAATTCAGAAACTTTTGCCAGAAATATAAGATAGACAAACGATATACTGCAGTTGCCTATCCACAATCTAATGGGCAAGTAGAGGCAATAAACAAGGTAATAAAATCCATCCTCAAGAAGCGATTAGAGCGTGCAAAGGCAAAATGGGTTGATGAATTGCCCCTAGCTTTGTGGGCATATCGAACAACGTTTAAAACGGCTACCGGTCATACCCCTTTCTCTCTCTCCTTTGGCTCAGAAGCAGTAATTCCAGTTGAACTGGAAGTTCCTTCCCACAGGGTTACGTATTATGACCCGATGACGAATCGGACACTTTTACTTGAGTCTCTTGATGAAGTCGAAGAGAAAAGGGACGAAGCAGACTTGCGTGCAGCAAGACATCGGCGTCAGATGGCACGCTATTATGACAAAAAAGTTCGCCTCAGAACTTTTGAACCAGGAGATTTGGTGCTAAAGAGAGTTTTTCCATCTCTTCCTCACCTCGGCCCAAAATGGGAAGGACCCTTTGTCATCCAACGGAAACTTGATAAAGGAACATTCAAGTTGACGACCGTAGATGGCGAAGAAGTCCCTCGAGCATGGAATGCCCAACACTTAATGCGATATTTGGATTAGAAATGCTATACTTTTTGCTGTTCTTCCTATAAACTTTGTAATAAGGCACGACCTGCCTTGGGAAAATCTGATGATATGAATAAAGGTCTATAAAGTGGATGTAGGCTATGACTTAGCTGAACCACTATAAAAATATTGTGTGTTATTTACTTTTATGCATTTACATTCGTTAGTTGTTCTGTTGTGATTATAAAATACAGGATAACTTAGAGCCTAAAAAGGTTGAAACAGTTTGGACATAAAAAGAAGCACAATGATTATTTGTGCAATAAGACATAAAAGAATGAGAAAACGACATTCTAACTCTAACTCTCCAGAGAAAGAGAGAGAGTATAAAAGCGTCTCAGACTGAGCGCCGAAAAAGAAATTCTATTCTAACTCTAACTCTCCAGAGAAAGAGAGAGAGTATAAAAGCGTCTCAGACTGAGCGCCAAAAAAGAAATTCTATTCTGAACTCTAACTCTCCAGAGAAAGAGAGAGAGTATAAAAGCGTCTCCGACTGAGCGCTGAGAAAGAGGTTCAACTCCGAACTCTAACTTTCCAGAGAGAAAGAGAGTATAAAGGCGTCTCCGACCGAGCGCCGAGAAAGAAATCTTTTCCCGTTGAACGACCGAGGAATAAGCAAATAACTGAACTCGAACTCTAACTCTCAAAAGAATGAGAGAGAGTATAAAAGAAATGCCAGGAAAAACAACAGGTATTGATGACACAGGAAATGCTATCCCGTTAGAGAATCGGGAGCATTTAGATTGCATGGTTAAGCACTGAATAACTTATGGAGATTGACTGGGGACACCTATACATACACATATCTCCCCTCTCCACAACTTTGTTTCATAACTATAGATATGCATTTTTACATAAGTGCAGAACTGCTAACAAATAAACATTGCAGAAAGTCAATTATTTTTATTTACAAATGAATGAATTTGTACAGGGAAATAACTGAAAAAGAAAGTGCGGAAGCTGCTGGTGTAGCAGCACTTATTGGTTTACAAAGATGCTGAAAAGATACAGGAGAACCCACTATTTGGGTTTGGGATGAGCCTTCGATTTCTTGGCAGCTTTTTCCGCATCTTTTGCTTCCCTCTCGGCTTCAGTCAAGATTCGCTTTGATTTCTTTTTCCCTGAGGGTGTAGTACTGGAGCCAGCAGACTTCTTCCCGGAGGACGGGGCACTGGAATCAAGAGAAGATTTTTTAGCAAGTTCTTCGGTAATAGATCTAGTTGAGAGCTTAACGACTAACCTTGAACCTGCATCCACAACTGCGAGGGGTTTGAGGACCTCAGGATCTAATTCTTCAGTCTTTAATTGCAAGCGCTTGTCTTGATCGGCCTTCATGGCCGCCAAGGTAATGTCATCGGCGCTTTTTGACTCCCCGGTTATTGTAACCTCCGGTTCCTCATCATGCCCCTCGTCTCCTCCGTCGTCTTTTAAAGCTGCAATCATTTCTTCATCATGGAGAGTAGTGACCTTAGTTGGCTCACTTCTTTCCCCCAGGTCTGTTGAAGCAGCCTTGTCTTCCCCTTCTTTGACCCTATCAGCGGGCTTTGTCCCAGCGGTAGCTCCTTGAGCTACATTTGTCTTCGTGGATGATTCAACGCCTACAAAATGAGAAACATTGGTTATCAACTCAGGCGAGAGCAAAGGATTTCTCATCGAACGTTCGGTTATGTAGCCAAAGGTAGTAGTAGCCTTGACAAATTGAGGAGAAAAGATAGGGATACCTTCTGAAGACTTTTCAGCGGGGGTGACTACTACCTCTGGAGTTATTTCAGGAATAGGAGATAGCAAAGTTGTTCGGGGAATTCCCGGGTTTTCGGGATCATACCCTTCTACTTCGGGAGTTACAGGAGCAGAAGAAGAGGAACCAGCTTCAGGAATGGTTTTCTGTTTAGATTTCCGCCTCTCTTCTTCCATGGCCTCAGCAATTAAACGGCGCCCTTCAGCTAGGCGCTCCGGTTCGTCGTCTCTCAAATATTTCTCCATCAGCTTATCTTCATCGAGGGAATCGACCTTAAGCTCTTCTTTTTCCCACTCGACGATTTGATTCCACACATGAACCAAAGTGGATGGATAGTCCTCGATCCAGGAAATGTTTCGACGACGAATAATGTGCGCGAAGAATTCGATCATTAGCTCGCCGAAGCCCTGAATATCGGCCTCCGCCTCTAATAGTTGTTTGCGGGTTTCCTCCGCAGATTTAATAGCGCATTCCACATTGCCTTCAGCCAGAGCAGCCCTGTTTTCCGCCTCTAACAATTTTGAAGCCAAGTCAGCGTTTTTCTTTTCTAACTCAGCACTCCTTTTCGCTAACTCGGCGTTTTTCTGCTCAAGCTCAGCATAAGCAAGACGTGTCTTAGCAGCCTCTGATTTGGCTTCGTCAGCTTGCTTCTTCAACTCAGAACGCTCCTGAGTGTGGGATTCTAGCAAATCATGATAGCGCTTTTGCATGTCCTCAAACTGTTGTTTGAAGTTAGAAGCGTTCTTCTGAGCGATAGCTAGTTGAGCTTGAGTATCTTCTAAATTTTTTCCTAAGGTTTTTAGGGCCTTAGCATCCTCCTCTGCAGTCTTTTGCATTGAGTCAGCATTTGTCATTAGAGTGCGGATGATTCTAGAAAGAGTGCGGGAATACTTGAACATCTCGGTATATTGTTTTTCCACCAAATCAATCTTTGCTCTGGCCTCCTCTGCCCAATTAGAAGAAATAGGTTCAAGGGAAGGTAGAAAGGTCAGAGTCTCGAAGTAGTGCTCGGGAAATTGCTCCTTTAAATATGCCAGCCTTACTGCGGTTTCCGCATCTGGTGGAGGAGGGGCGAGGATTGTTAATTCAGTGTCCCTTCCTGAAGAAGATTCTGTAGAACCCTTGTCTGTCCGAGGTCGCTTAGTAGCAGGGACTTTTTGCTTACTTCTAGACCCAGTTTCCTTTGGAGGAGTCTTCTCTCTACTCCGCTTTTCATGGGAGGAAGTGGAATCCCTAGATTGTGGTCTATCCTCCTCCCTACGACCTTGATAGCTTTTGTATTTTTCTTGTTCCGGTCGAACTGGTGAGCGGGAGCGTGAGGATCGAGATCGATAAGGATCATAGGGTCTTCTTTCCTCCCTACCGCGGTCATCCCGGCGATTATACTCGGCATCCTGAGGAGGATTGGACATGCTGCGGCGAAGCTTTCTTATATCATAAGAGGATCGAGACATTGTACCTGCACGATAAATTAAACGAAGTTTAGAATCGACGAATCCATGGAGAAAGAAGTGCAATGAATGCTAGTGCTACGGTGTAAAGTGCATCCTAAGTGGTGTGTGTGTCCCCCCAACCAACCCGAGTCTGAAGCTAGACTGGTGCGGGCAGGCTCTTTGGCCTTAGGAGGAGTAGTTTCTTCAGAAGAAGTGAAGACTAAAGGGTCCTTTCTGAAATCTTCTGAAGTATATATAGTCTCGGGTAAGGGGAGATCCCCCAAACCCTGAAATATGTGCTCGTCGGTGCTAGGAACATCCTCTTTGGAAGCGTGAAGTGGTGACCCTTGGGGAGATTTTGATTTGTCTAGCGAGGTAGTTTCCTCGGGGGCAATATACCCTTCACGATGTCTTTTGGCCAGATTAGCCAGTTCATCATCTTGAGTGGAAGAGGGAGAGGGTGAAGTTTGAAGAGGAGCTGCAGGAATTCCCGAGCCTTCTCCCATTTCTGGAACTGTTTCCACTGGAGGAATATATGCATAGGGAACCGTCCCATGACCGATGCTACGGAAAACGGATAGCATCCCGTGAAAATGAAGGTACTCATCTTTAAGAACCTCGTCAATAGTAAGGAATTTTTGGTCGCCGTTGAGGAGACGGTGCATTCGATCAAAGAACGCTTGGTCTGATACCTGTTTGGGATTGTCGACTGCAAATAAAAAGGAAAACAGGTCAGGGTGATGATTCAAGTGTATAGAGTCCAGGATCAGAAGATCAGTGCTTTACTTGATTTTGTCCATCTCCTGGCGCATCCAGACTGTTGCTTTATATAGAACCACTCTAGTCTGGAATCTCCAGCTTTACTGCTAAACGGCGTAGAGATTATCTTCCTCTTGGGGACCGATTCAAAGTAACAGAAAGAGGGGGTTTCTCTAGTCCGATGTTTGAAATTATAAAAGAAATGAACATCGTCGAACGTGAGCTCCACGCCTAGAATTTCACGATATGCTATGAATAAGGTATGCAGATAGGCATATGAATTGGGATGCAGCTGCATGGGGGCAATCCGCATTTGTCTTAAGAAGTCGACGATGAAAGGCGAGAATGGAGGAATGGCGCCAACCATGCACATCAGTCGAGTAACCGTCATATATCCTTCTGGAGGGTTATGGGGACGGTCAGAACGTGAGGGCACTAAAGTGTCTCTCTTCATTATTCCGTACTTCAAGCAAATCCGAACAAGTCGGTCATTGTCAATTGTCGATTCTACAGAATCTGGAGGTGACTCCAATATGATGGCTGAGTCAAATTCATCGGGTGCTCGATGGTCACCAATCCCTCCTTCCTCCTCAAAGCCTAGGGAAACTTCGCTTTCTGAAGACATTTCGTCTCTTCCCCGATGACCAACTCCGTAATCCGGACCCTCGCTGTCCCATTCTGGGTCAGATGAAGAAGATATATCCTCGAGAGTGATTTTGTTGGAAGATTCTGGAGCCTCTTTCCTCTCAACTAGACGAGAAGAGCGTCTGGGCCACATTGTCATGGAACTATTGAAGAAGCAATAGCACGGATTAGAGTAAATTATCCCGTGTCCCCCTTTCGTGTATGTGTGTGAACTAAAGTGTGTGCAGCAAATGTGGGAAATACAAAATAAAAATACAGCAATGTGAGACGAAGCTTTAGAAGAGAAGGTGATAGTCAGCGCTGTTCTTAATTCTCGTTTATGTTCACAAGGCACTATCCTAACTGTCCGCGAAGCATATTCATCTAGAGTAAGTGTTAGTTGAATTAGTTGGGTAGTCTTTATGTGCCAAGTTTGGTACGTTCGGTTCGGTTCGGATATGCATATGACAACTGGCTCAATACAGATGCGGATAACGATCGGTTCGGATGCCTCATCAAAGCATGGTCAGTTCGAGACAAGGGAAGCAACGGGTTCGGGAGCAGGACTGATCTGATCGGATCGGGTAACCCGATCCGAACCGAACCAGCACCACTTAACCGGTCCGTTTACTTCAACCTCTTCTCCCATTCACTTTTCCGACCCGAACCGACTTTTTCTTTCCTTTCCATTTTTCTAAGACGTGCAATCCGAGCCGATCCCCTTTCCTTCTCCTTCCTTTTTTGGTCCTCCGTCTTCTACCCGAACCGACTCCAGATGGTCACCACGCTCCTCATCTTCTTCCTCTTTCCCCCCTTTCTCACAAACGAGTCCATTTTATCACCAAGGCCACCGTTGAGGATAAAATATTTTGCCCTCTCCAGCCTCGCAACGCCTCGAAGCGATGGCGCATCCACCAGCAGCGGCGGGGGGTTCAAGCGAAGTTTATGGCCAAGCCATCCCAATCCAACGCGAATTGAAATCGAAAACGGTTACAACGAAGTTATTCGAGATTAAAAAGCTACCTATGTGCTTGATTTGAGAAATCTACAAGGAATGATTTCGGAGTTTTAGAGTTTTTAAAGTTTTCAAGGCTATGGTTGGGAGCGGCAGCAGAAAAGAAGAAGGAAGGAATGAAGACGGTGGTGGGTTTATAAAAGGAATGGTGTTGACTCCTCGTCTTCCTATTTTGTCTCACCCGCTCGGACCGGAATGAAGGCCCAGAAGCACAACTCCCTCTGAAGGCCCAATGCCAAAGAGCTAAATCAACGAGAACGCTTCGGATCGGACGCCGAACCGAATGGAAGTCTGCGCATTTCTCCTGACCGTTCCGATTCAAGAACTAGCATTTAAACGACGTCAAAGCACGCTTTGTACAACAGAAGCATCCTTTGAGGGGGCAAAATGTTAGCCTACTTTGTGAACTAGGCAACACAAAGTCAAGAAACCAACCATTGAAGAGTATTTTAAGTTATAAGACTTCGGTTCGGATCGGAAGAAAACACCACAATTCAGATTGATAGCAGCATATTGGTTCGGATCGTACAGAGTTCCCCGTTCGGATCGGATGGCTCTTACTGGGTAAATTGGCAAAGCTTATCTGATCGGATCGGAAGGCGAATAAATCTCAGATGGATCGGAAAGCCATCTGTTTGCCACGACGCTGGAGCGGAGCGGAGTATGATTAGAGAAGGAGAGACGTCCAAGCTACTCCGGTTCGGATCGGGTATTCCGATCCGAGCCCCCAACCTGCACGTCTCCGACCCGCACCCATGATCCAGGAAAATCTCCTATAAAATCGCCTAGAGAACCGGACCGGATATGACTAATTCCTACCCCTAACGTCCATCTCTTTGACGTGTTGTCAGCTTGATAATTCATCCGAACCCGAAGAGAATGCGATGGATGACACGTGTTCCGACCCGGATTGAATCTCAGGCAAATTCACACCTATAAATACCCCATCTAGAGACAAAGAGAAGGATCCTTTTTCAGCACTTTTGAGAATCCAAGTACCTCCATCATCCGAATTCCTTTACTCCCGGAGAATCCAAACCATCTTTCATTTCTTGTTTTAATCATTTGAGTGAACAAAAGTGAGTTGTGAGTGAATCTTACATTGCATTTGTAACTGAATTACTGAATATAGTGAAAACTAAGTGGACGTAGGCATTTCTTCGCCGAACCACTATAAATCTTGTGTGTTCATCTTTATTTCTGTTTTACTTTATCTTGTTTCTAATCAATTTGGGTGTTAGAACCACATTTGGGTCTAACAGTACGGGAGGGGCTGGGAAAATTCCCAAATAGCCACACGGGCGTCTCATGTCAAAAAGAAAAAGAAAAAGCCAAGCGGCTAGCCAACAGGCTCATAAAATCATCACCCAAACAAAACAGTAAATGTGTACCTATTTGTCGGGCACAAAATTTTTATTCCTCTTCTCTAGCCCGTTTGCTATAACCTGTTCAATAAATATGCATGTACATATATACAGTTCTTATCACTTATCATTTTCCATTCAACTTCATATTTGATTCCATTTGGTTTAAAAACACCATTCATTCTAATGTTGCATGCATAGGCAAAAATCATATCATTAGCTAATTAATGAATATTTCAACTCATGCATATTTATTTGAACGAGTGGCTATTTTTAACACTTCACATTTCAAAGATGATAATTTTGGCGAACTAAAACACATTTCAACACATGACTATTTTCTTTAGTTCCTATGCATGTTGAAAATAATATTTATTCTAAAATATTTATTTCAACGTCCGCATATCTTTAGCATATCACATAGATGATAAAAATGATATTTTTATCATTTAAAATATTTATTCGACAAATAGATGTTTTCAACACTTCATATTTTCAATAAAAATGTAATTTTTATTGTTCGATCATTTTATTCAACACATGAACTTTTCCACTACACACACACTTCTCAACACATGAGCATTTCCACAAATGGATATTTTATTTATGTTGTTCATATAAGAAAGATAGAATTTTTGTTGTTGAAACTATTTATATATAAGACGAATATTTTACATACTTCATATATATTATAAAAATGTGATTTTTATTGTTTAGACACTTCATTCATTCACAAATGAATTTAATTTTCACACATCACTTTTCAACACATGAACATTTCCACACATGGATATAATTTCAATATATGACTTTAATTTCAGCGCATGAAAATAATTTCAATATATGAAAATTATTCTAACACATAAAGATTATTCAAAATTTCGGCAACATAACGGCAGGGTAGTTAAAACCGGCACCGTCCCTAGTACGGCTCCTCGCTCTACCTTAAAACCTCGCGGTTTTTGACAATGGGGATCCATGCATCTAATTCGCACGCAGGCAACATGTTTTATTTTTATTTCCCCAAATATTTCCAATTCATTTCAATCACCAATGGGTATTTTTTTCCAGCCACAACCAATCAATATCAACCACAAACAATTCCAATCAACCATTCGCTATCAATCAATTTTCACACCAATCACAACCAATAAATATCGTCCATGGTTTGTGGACGAGGGGCGTATATATATATATATATATATATATATATATATATAGCAATTCACTTCTATTTCAACACATATATAATTTTTACAACGCATATATAACTTATACATCGAACGTACAACGCTTATACATGAGGTGTACAATGCTTATATAACTCATACATCGACTATATAATTTATACATCGTCGTTTTCCATATCGTTTATAGATTAGAAATCTCACATTGGGTTCCACTCCACCAAAAATAGCAGAAGGCTCAGAAAAATATGCGGTCTCTTCTAGAATGTAGAAGACGTCCACACGGTCACGATGTTTCCTGTTTCATCGAATTTCATCAAGAATTGAAAAAGATATGATTTTTCAAAGTCCAGATGTAATAAAAGACGCACCTTTCACGATGGTTCAAAACTAGGTTTTGATCTTTCGGTCAAACCGTTGCGCGATAGGAGAATCAGCTCACACAGCGTCGAAGAGCTTCGAAAGACCTTCGCGCGCGTGGTGGTGAGGTGCAGTTCGGTGGTCCCTACTAGTGGTGGCAGCGGTCGAAAGGGCGCAACTTCCCGAGCTCGGTTCTCTCGAACGACGCAACGATGGAGAGGGTAATGGGTATGGATTTAAAGAGGAGGAAGAGGGCTTTAAAATGGATCAAAGAACACTTGATTTCGTTAAGAAACGAGAGAGAAATCGAAGAGAGAAGATTCGAGTTCTTTTCCGTCGTGCGCCAGGTATAGATCGGGGAGAGAGAAAATACTTTGACCAATGAAATATTTTTATTAATTTATATATTTTCAAATTCCCAAAATACCCCCTTTCACATACGAACACCAATCCAAGCCCAACGACTGTCGTCCCTAGCATTTTACCCCCATTCCGAACACAATGGGATATGTTTCGTAGGCCCATTCGACTGTTTCAGTCAGTTTTCATTCAATTTAAAATATATAACATTCAATATTTAATTTGAACGTACATTTCAATTTGCCAGGGCCACAAATTAATTCGAAATATTCCAGAAAAATAATTCTGGCTATGTTTTGATAATACTGTCTCAACAAAACTAGTTTCGTCGAATTCTAAGACCGTTTGCAAAAAGGCCCATTTCTGGTCGATCCAATTTAACTGTAATTGACCAAAACACATTTTCCTTTGCCACACTCACATACTAGCTTCAAAAATTATGAAATTTGAAACCTAGCAATAACTTCACATCCCGGATCCAACAAAAGTGGTTTCGTCGAATTCCGAGGTCGTATGCAAAATGGCCAATTTCACGGGCTTTATAAATTCCATAGCGACCTTTCTGAAAATTCATTTGGCCATAACTTTTGCTTTCCGCTATGAAAATTCGATTTTTCAGATTCATTAGAAAGGTATTCACTAACAGATTTAAATATTTTTGGTTTCACTCAAATCCGTTTTGTTTTGCACCCGGTACAGTTTGACAAAGTTTGAATTCAATTTTTGAAACTTCCTCACCTTTTCAGGCCTTGTTTATAATTATAATTAATTATATTTGTTTCCGATTGTCGATTCAAACTCAGTTTTCATCTCTATTATTTAAAATATTTATTTTAAATATTTAAAATCCATTATTTTGGCCAATTTAAAAATTTTAAATTGGTTCAGATTTTCTGGGTCGTTACAATCTCCCCCACTCAAAACTTTTCGTCCCCGAAAAGGAACAAAGTCGAAAGTGGTTTGATTAATCAACTCTACGTTCGATCTGGCTTCCATTCTCCAACTTTTCAGTTTCTGAGAATTTTCAAATTCTTCAAAAATTTGGATAACACCCAGAATTTTCGCAAAATTTCGCCATAATTCTATCGTTGATTAAATTAACTACTGTTTCAATAATTCAATTAATCAAATCTACAATCACACAACACAAACAACAATCAATTTGTTTTTAACCTTTGAAAAATATACTAATCAAATCCTATATTCCTTTTAAATCATTCAGAGTATAGAATTAAAAGTGCACATCCGTGGAAAGAAAATAACAACAGAATAGAGAACTAATTGGTAATGCAAAGTATGTCAAATGTACCTTGCACCGGAGTCAATCAGAGATATCCACTCGGCATCTAGGATAAGCTTTCTGAATGCTCTCCTCAGTTTCCCAAGTACAATCTCGCAGATCTCCACTCCATTGCACTTTGACTAAGTGAACCTTCTTGTTCCTCAGCTCTTTGGTTTCTTTGCCGATGATCATTAGCGGCTCTCGTCTCACAGCTAATTCTGGAGTAATTTCAATATCCTGTTGAGCTGCTTCTTCCACAATCATGTCTGGATCATGAACATGCCTTCGAAGTTGAGATATGTGAAATACATTATGCACTCCAGGCAACCAATCAGGCAATTTAACCCTATAAGCGAGAGTTCCGATCCGTTCCAGAATAGGAAACGGACCAATGAATTTGGGCGCCAACTTCCCAGTTTTACCGAACCGGATTACTCCTCTCATCGGCGATACCTTCAAATATACATAGTCGCCAACAGCAAATGATATATCTCTTCTTCTCCTATCGGCATAGCTCTTTTGTCGGCTTTGAGCGGCCAGTAATCGTTTCTTAATAAAGTCGACTTTGTCGGCAGCTTCTCGGATCATATCAGGCCCCAACACAAGTCTATTACCAGGTTCGACCCAACAAGCAGGAGATCGGCACGGTCTACCTTATAATGCTTCGAAAGGTGACATTGTCAGGCTCGCCTGGTAGCTGTTGTTATATGAGAATTCAGCCAAATGCAGAAGGTCTTCCCATGATCCGCCGAAATCTAGAACACAAGCCCGCAATAGATCTTCTAAAATACGATTCACCCTCTCAGTCTGACCATCTGTCTGAGGATGATAAGCGGTGCTCAAGTTCAACTTCGTTCCCATTTCTACTTGAAATGCCTCCCAGAGTTTGCTAGTAAATATTGTATCTTTGTCGCTGACCATACTGAGCGACACTCCGTGTAGTCTAACAATTTCCCTGAAGTATATCTGCGCCAGACTCTGAGCAGTCCTATTTGATCTGACAGGTATGAAATGGGTGGTCTTCGTGAAGCGATCTATGATCACCCAAATACTGTCATTTCCTTTTCTGGTTCTGGGCAGACCATCAATGAAATCCATAGAAATATGTTCCCACTTCCAACCAGGAACGTCTAGCGGTTGCAACAATCCAGCCAGTTTCTGTTGGTCGCTCTTGACTAGCTGGCAAGTAGGGCATCGACTAACATATAAAGAAATGTCCCTCTTCATCGACATCCACCAAAAAGTGCATTTGATGTCATTATACATTTTGCTTACTCCCGGATGGATACTAAGTTTTGACTTGTGGCATTCATCCAGTACTTCCTTTCGAAGCTCAGGAATGTTAGGGACACAGATTCGACCTTTCAGCCTTAGAACCCCCTCTTCATCAACTTGAAAACCCGAGGGTTCGCCTTTCTGAATTATCTCTCTGATCTTCTGAATGAAGTGATCATCCTTCTGAAGAGCAGATATTTTATCCATCAGTGAAGTCGTGATAATAAAACTGGCGATCATTTCATTCTTTCGGCTTAATGCATCGGCCACGATATTGGCTTTCCCTGGAGTGTATATAATCTCAAAATCGTATGCTGCAAGGAACTCTAGCCAACGTTGTTGCCTCAGATTCAAGTCTTTCTGGGTGAACGTATATTTTAACGACTGGTGATCTGTAAACAGTTCAAATCTCTCAACCAAAAGATAGTGTCTCCAGATTTTCAAAGAGAAAATGATAGCCAATAACTCAAGATCATGAGTTACATAGTTTTTCTCGTGCGGCTTCAGTTGACGGCTAGCATAAGCAATCACTTGGCCCCTTTGCATTAACACTGCACCAAGGCCTTCTCTAGAAGCATCAGTCCAGACTTTCAAATCCTGATTGCCATCAATGATGGTTAACACTGGAGCTGTCGTTAATCTTAGCTTTAGCTCTTCAAAAGCCTCTTCACATTCTGGAGTCCACTTGAATTTAGAATGCTTCTTTGTAAGCTTCGTTAAGTGACCAGATATCTTCGAAAAGTCTTTAACGAATTTCCGGTAATAACTAGCCAATCCGAGAAAACTGCGGACTTCAGTGGGGGTACTAGGCTGTTTCCAGTTTTGAATAGCTGTGATTTTACTTGGATCCACAGCAATTCCTTCTTTCGATACGACGTGGCCTAGAAATTTCACTTCATCTTGCCAGAAGATACATTTGGATAGTTTGGCTTTTAATACATTCCTTCTGAGGATTTCCAGAACCTGTTCCAAATGCTTTTCGTGTTCGGCCTTTGATTTAGAGAAGATTAGAATACCGTCAATGAAAACCAGAACAAATTTATTCAAAACCCCTCTGAACACTCTATTCATTAGATCGACGAAGTAAGCTAGAGCGTTACATAAGCCGAACGACATTACTAACCACTCGTAGAATAAGTCGGGACCTCTGAATGCTGTCATTGGAACACACTCTTCGGCAATTCGAAGTTGATAGAAGCCTATAGCTAGGTCCATCTTTGAGAATACTTGTGCTCCATTCAGACTATCTAATAAATCATCGATCCGCGGCAATGGATATTTATTCTTTATTGTCTGTTTGTTCAGATCACGATAATCCACACATAGACGTAGAGTACTGTCAGATTTTGGAACAAACACCACTGTTGCACCCTAATCAGAGAAACTAGGCCTGATTAGACCCTTCCATATGAGCTGTCGTGTTTGATTGTCTAATTCCTCCTTCTCTTTCAAGGACATCCTTCGAATAGCGTGAACTACCGGCCTCGCATTCGGAATCAAAGCAATCTTGAAATCTATTTCTCTCTACAGGGGTAAGTGAACAACTTCTTCGAACACATCTGCATAGTTCTTGACGACAGGAATGTCTTTGATGAGGTCAGGAATATTCTCTGCGACTTCAGGGATATTTTCTATTTGGACTGGAGAAACATTCAAAGCTGCCCAGAAGTCCTTTCTATTAACATTCTGACCTTCACAGGGGATGGTTATATAATCACCTGATTTAATCCTCGCCTTAACGACTCTGTCAGCGCATTTAACTTCAGCTTCATATTTGGTCAACCAGTCTAACCCCAAGATAAGATCAAACTCTGTAAAATTCATGACGGCCGCGATGGTAGGGAACCGATAACGAGAAAAGGAAACCGGCACTCCACAAGTCCAACTGAGATCAATGGAACCCCCAACCGGATTCTGGACCATCATTGGTTCCTTCAGCGTTTTCAAATTCAAATCCAGTTTCTTAGCTGCATCCTTTGCAATGAAGCTTCGTGACGCGCCTGTGTCAAACAGTACTTTAACTGGAATGTCTTTGACAGTTAGCGTGCCCTCTAAAACATCTGGCCTCTCTTGAGCTGACGAAGATGCAGGCACTTCTGCCACTTCATTTACATGTACTGCTTCAGGTTTTCTGAATAGCGGGCAGGCCTTTAAAAGATGACCGGCCTGTTGGCATTGACTTCACTTTCTATTCTCTTGAAAATTCATCCCGGATTTAGACCCATCACCCTTTCGTCTGTTCGAAGATCTACAGTTTCTCATTGAATGCCCTTGCTGATCGCACTTTAGACATACGACTGTCTTTACCTTTTTCTGATTGATCTTTGGCTTCTTTTTGACTTCATCCTTTGTACTGGCCTCAGGCTGCACACTTGTCTCTGGGCTATCAGCTTCAAATTTTCTTTTGCTGCTAGAACTGATTTCTTCTTCGTCTCGCAACATGCCTTTCATATGGAGGTCTTCATACTGATAAGCCATATAAATCATTTCTGAAAAAGGAAGATTCACATGCCCCATTACTTTATTCTGGTATTTCCTTTGAAGCCTGTTGATGAATCTCAGATTCTTTCTCCTCGTATTCTGAATTAGATGGGGAGCAAAGTGAGAAAGTTCATTGAATTTCTTATGATATTCTGGGATGGTCATATCTCCTTGTATCAGATAAGAAAATTCATCACATAATCTGTAATGACACGGGTTTCGCCCGACCTTAATCGACCGCTAGATCGACTAAGACCGTTCAAAATCCGCATACGTTAACTCTGGGAATACAACAACATCAGAACAATAACAGCAGACTTTTATAAACATCATAATAATGTTACATCAGAGTACAGAAGATCAGAGTATATTGAATAAAATTACAGCGGAAGATAAATTACAATAAATTTAATACATTGCAGCGGAAACAATAAAATAGATACAGCGGAAGATAACTATGCTCTGGACACAGCTTTAAGCTTCAATCCAGGATCCTGCTTGAGATAAGAACCTATAGACAAACTACTCGACTGCCCGTGTGGAAAGAGGGCACCCGATTTTGCAAAGGTGGAAACAAACAACGGGTCAGTCATGGGACTGGTGTGAGAATTCTTAGCTAAATTAACTAATAGTAATAAGGCAAATCCAAGGACCACGCCGCTAACGCGGAACGGGTTTATTTCAATGGATTGCCATGCATAACTTAAAGTGAATTGTCAAAACAACGCAATGCTTTTTGGAAAAATGAAATCACCATAAGACTCAGGTCCCATCACACAATGCAACGCACACCAGAGGATAGAGTTTTACCTTATGGTGATTAAACATGCTTGATACGTTAAAAACAAATTTGATATTATTATTAGTGTGTATATGTTTAAAAACACTTTCAATCATAATATATCAATCCTAGGAAGAATAATATCCCATACTACTATGCCTCCATACTAGTAATACAATCAAAACCGCATGAGGTCGTATTGGAATTTGGATTTCCATCATGAGTCAAGGCTAGGGAGGAGCTCCTTACCGATTCGAGACACTCTAGCTAATGTCTCAGGATTCCCCGCAGTTAACCCTTGGATCCTGCAGGGCCGGTCCACACATACAACTTCGTGGATTGGCGATTCCTGAACACACGTTTCCCGGTCCTATAGGACCTATCCGAGGCGCCTCATTCCATCATCCACATAAGTAAAATGTCAGGGCTGGTAGGTCACTGACACCACTCTAGATAGAAAGAAACGTGCTGCTCTCCCTGCGTTCCCTTCTCCCGTTTTAGACTCCGCCCGTGTGTGAGGCTCGTGAAGTCACGCTATACACAAACTATGCCTAAACAGGCTATGCTTTGATCATCCCACAAGGCCTACTTTTCAACAAAGCCTTGATCAAATGCATCTTAGCATGCCACATCGTCAATCCATACCGTCCATTGATTTCTACCAGCATATAACCTCTATGCTTGTACGTCTCAGAGAAGGGTGTAAAACACCAAGCAGATATTAGTTTAGCAGAGATCAACGAATACAGTATAAAGGAATACAACGTCAGACATACAATCCATTTACGCGCTTATGCTCTGGGTTTGAGCGAAAGCCAAAACCGTGCAAACAACACTACGTCCGGGCGGCTACTACTGTCGCCCCTTCAAGGTAGCTACTCCCATCATGGGTCTCAATAGCAACACACTCATTCGATGTGAAGATCGTCGGCCTTCAATCACCGTCTTCAAATCTTCGAACGTCGTATCATTATTTGGAATGAGAGTAAACTCGGACTTTCCAAATAATTCTCGCATATATAAATTTGAAAACAATTTCATATCGTTAATATTAATCTATAACGATCAATCTTTATTTTTATTTATATAAAAATAATTAAATTCTATTTAGCAACACTTCATACAAATAGGAGAGAATGGCGCTGTTTTTACCCAAATTTGTTTTACGCATTTCTCTAAATCTAACCGTGGGATTTTGACACAATACATATCATTGGAAAGATCTTCCCAAGGCGAACCTAACGGTTTCAGTTTTGGGAAAATCTGACGGTCGGATATTTTGGTATGATCAATTAAAAGTACGATTCTAAAATGTGAACTACCACGCTCGATTCATTAAATTTTTAATTTATATATATATAATTATATAAATATAATTTCTTCGTCCATTTTATTATTGTGATTATCATAACAAGTAGAGAACACTTGGTTTCATAACATTTTGATATATAACATAACAAAAAATAATGTTTTTATTTTAATTTTCAAAATATTCATTTTGAAATTAGATAAAATAAATCGATAACCTCGTTCGGGTTAAAAATAGTATCGCTATTTTTAAAACGGATTTAATAGCCCAATTCATTATTTTAACCCTTTATATTTTTATAATGGGCTAGACCCCTCACATTAAGCCTACAACTTGTGGATGTTGGATGTGCCGGTCGGTTTCGAGCAGACTTATCCCACAAGTTGGGCTTAACCTCGTGTCATGACCTGTTTTTTATTGGTGTACTTGTACCTCTCACATTAGGTTCAACATTTGTGGCTGCTGGATATGCCGGTCGGGTCTGGGCAGGCTTCTACCACAAATGTAACCTAACCTCGTGTCCAAGCACAATTATAATTTATAATTATAATTAATTTTTCCAAAACATGTCATTATTTAAATTATCCTTTCCCCATAAAGAATCCTACTTCTAAGGTATTCTTTATTCATAAATATCCTGATTTCAAGAATTTAATATAAATTGTAACTTTCCCTAATTTTACGATTTTCTATAAAACAATCTTTTCAGGATGTCCAATTTTGAAACCATATTTTTTTCTCTAACATATTTACATCAAAGATGTAATCTTTCTACATCAACGTCAATTAATTTCATTAGTTGAATATAAAATAAAAACATTCCTTTAATTCAAAATTGATAACATTGTGAAAACAAATTCTTCTTAATTTAACACGGGGACAATTAAAAAGGTAAACTTTTTAAATTCTAACTTTTTATACTATCATAAATGACATACCTTATATTAACCTAATTGACATGACATATTTGTGCTTATTAACAACCAAAATGTAACTTTCAATTCATTCCTTTAATGCGTAGGAATATTATTAAAACCTCTCTTTTCCTTATCTATTTACAAATATAAGTAATAAATGTCTTCCGTTTTCTTTTCCTTATTCATTTATTTCCTTAAATGTAAATAAGTTCCTTTTTCTCCTACATATCCTATTTACATGAAAATATAATTTGCAAATTTCTATTCTTTAATTACATACAAAAAATGTAATTTTTATCACACCGTCAAATTCTACTTTTTATCTGCATTGAAAATGTAATTTATATAATGGTGCAAATTTATATCCTTTTTAAATTACATTAAAAATGTAATTTTATTTTACAATGCAAATTCATACCTTAATTACATATAAAAATGAAATTTTTATTTATACAATGCAAACTCATATTCCAATTACATAGAAAAATGTAATTTTTAATTTGCAATGTAAATCTCGTCTTAAGTTACATATAAGAATGTAATTTTTAATTTACATTGCAAGTTCAAATATTAATTACAAATAAAGATGTAATTTTTATATTATCCGTTGCAAGTTCATGTCTTAATTACATGTAAAAATATAATTTTTATTATACGGTGTAAATTCATAACGAAATTACATGTAAAAATGTAATTCTTATCATACGGTGTAAATTCATAACTAAATTACATATAAAAATGTAATTCTTATCATACGGTGTAAATTCGTAACTAAATTACATGTAAAAACGTAATTTTTATGATACGGTGTAAATTCATAACTAAATTACATGTAAAAATGTAATTTTTATCATACGGTGTAAATTCATAACTAAATTACATGTAAAAATGTAATTCTTATCATACGATGTAAATTCATAACTAAATTACATGTAAAAAAATTGTAATTCTTATCATACGGTGTAAATTCATAACTAAATAACATGTAAAAAAAAATGTAATTCTTATCATACGGTGTAAATTCATAACTAAATTACATGTAAAGAAAAAGTAATTCTTATCATACGGTGTAAATTCATAACTAAATTACATGTAAAAATGTAATTCTTATCATGCAATGTAAATTTACATCTTAATTACGTATAAAAATGTCATCTTTATCATACAATGCAAATTCATGTTCTAATTACATATAAAAATGTTTTTTTTTTACTTTACCGTTTTCATTCATATCTAAATTACATATAAAAATGTAATTTTATCATCCTATGTAAACTCCCCCTTTTAATTACATATAAAAATGTAATTTTTATCATACGATGTAAATCCATGTGTTAATTTCATATAAAAATGTATTTTTTATCATACAATGCAAACTCATCTTTTAATTACATAGAAAAATGTAATTTTTATCATATCATTCTAATTCATATATAAATTACATAGAAAAATGTACTTTTTATCATATCATTCTAGTTCATATATAAATTACATAGAAAAATGTAATTTTTGTCATATCATTCTAGTTCATATATAAATTACATAGAAAAATGTAATTTTTAATTACACGGTGTAAATTCATGTTTTAATTACATAGAAAAATGTAATTTAGTCATACAATGCAAATTCATATATGAATTACATATAAAATGTAATCTCATTCATGCGGTGTAATTTCATATATAAATTACATATAAAATGTAATTTCCTTCATGCGGTGTCAATTCATAACTAAATTACATATAAAAAGTTAAATTTTTTATCTTACGGTCCTATTTCACATCTAAATAACATATAAAAATGTTAATTTTATTTTACCGTTCTAATTTACATCTAAACAAAAATGTTATTTTAATTTTACCGTTTGTGTCCAATATTTCATGTCCAATCCAACCACAAACAATAATTTAAATAGTAAAGAGATCAAATCGAATTAACAACCCCAAACAATAATTAATACTTAAATTTTCAGATCTAATATCATAACATCACAACGAATTCAGATCCATAACTTAGAATAACATCCATCGCAGATCCACTTATATTTTCCATTCAAACTTCCCATTACACAAAAATAATAACTAAATTAATAATAATTAAATTAATTAAATTTAATTAAAAATAAATTCTCACATTGCTTGGATTTGAAATGAAGGTCCAAACTCGATCAGATCTCGTGTTCAAAGTCACGACGGTTTCGGATCTGAAATATTTCAATTTGAAGTTCATATGTATATATTAGAAAACAGCTTTTAACAATTGCAGTTGCCACATGTAAAAGCGTGGCAAATTCTGAAATTTCATACCTTGATTTGTTCAAAACTTTGGATCAAGATTTCTCCCTCTGTAGTTGATGGTTTTGCGAACGGTTTACGGCAAAACGACCGGCTACGAGAGATCTACAAGCTCAGAAAATAGGGTGATGGATGGTGGCACATGGAAGGTGCGGTTTGGGTGTAAAGGCCGCGGGTTTGCGATGCTCGTTCTTCGCCTACGGTCGATGAAAATGGATGAAACTTGTTGGAGATTAAAGAGAGTGAGAAGAGCTTCAAAAAGTTGTACTACGGCATGATCTAATTCTTCGTGGATTGGGAGAATTTGGAGAGGGAAAATTTCAGCCATGGGTTGTGTGTGCGGCGTGTAGAACGAGAGGAAGAAGAAGGAGCCCGTACTTTTGCTTCTTATTTATATTATTATTTAATTAGGTTAATATCTAATTATCCAATAAAGGTCCGTTTGGCCACTAACTCGAAATTTGGCCTGGTCACTGTCGTTCTTAAGGTTTTGACGCCTTCTGAACGCAATGGGACAGGTCTCGTGGCCCAATTCCGAAATCTGTAGAAGTTTTATATAAAAACGCATTAAAAATTAATCAATTAAATATTGACCGTACATTTAAATATGTCGGGGCCACATTTGACCTCAGAAAATTCTAAAAAAATATTTTTAGCTTTCTTATGACGATACGAATGCAACAAAATTATTTTCGTCGAATTCTGAGACTGTTTGAAAAATGGCTATTTTTAAGGCGTTTAAATTTAACTAAAATAGTCAAAACACATTTTCTTTTGCCATGCTCACCTATTAATTCGAAAAATTCTGAAAATTGAAATCTAGCTATAATTTGACATTCCGGTTCCAACAAAAATGGTCTCGTTGAAAACGGAGGTCGTTTGTAAAATGACTATTTTCAGGGCGTATATATTAAATATTAAAAATACATTTTTAAACAAATAATTTCCGAAACTCGAAATATATAAGTGTTTACTGTTTTTCAATGTAGAAACGTCATTCTGAACTCAATGGAAGTGGTTTCGAGTTCAAATTCCTTCGTTTGTAAAAAGTAGCATTTTTGACCTTTATATATTTCATAGCGACCTTTCTAAATTTTAAACTGGGCATAACTTTTGATTCCCGCTATGAAATTTCGATTTTTCGGATTCGTTAGAAAGATATTTTTAAATAGATTCTAATATTTTTGGTTTCACTAAAATCCGTTAAATTTTGCATCCTGTACGGTCAGTCAAAGTTCAAGTTTGACTTTTCAAACTACCGCGCTATTTCTAACTCTTTTTATAATTAAAATTAAGTTATTCATTCTAACTTCAATTCTTAATCATTATTATTTTAAATAATCATTTTAAATATCAAAAACTCATTAAAATTACTCAAAATAAATTTTAAATTTACCCCCAAAATTCCGGGTTGTTAAAGTCTCCCTCACTTAAAAAACTTTTCGTCCTCGAAAAGGAACGAAGCTAAAAGTGTTTAATTAATTAACCCATCTTTTATTCTTTAATTGGTTTCTATGTTTTTTATTAGTTGATTAACCTTCAAATATATAATCTTTTATCCATTCAAAATCATATTTTCTAAAATAGGTTATAATTACAAATACGTATATTATAGGCTTGTTATTGTCAACTTATTCTAGGGCATTACTAACCCCATCTCTAATGAGTTTTCTCATTCTAAGATACTGCTGATCCTATCTCTAATGAGTATTCTTATTGGATATTACTAATCCAATCTCTGATGAGCCTTTTGTTCAGTTCTAATGAGTTGTACCCCAAAGATTTGAGCTAACCAAAGCTCTGATACCAACTGTAACGACACGGGTTTTGCCCGACCTTAATCGACCGCTAGATCGACTAAGACCGTTCAAAATCCGCATACGTTAACTCTGGGAATACAACAACATCAGAACAATAACAACAAACTTTTATAAACATCATAATAATGTTACATCAGAGTACAGAATATCAGAGTATATTGAATAAAATTACAGCGGAAGATAAATTACAATAAATTTAATACATTGCAGCGGAAATAATAAAATAGATACAGCGAAAGATAACTATGCTCTGGACACAGCTTTAAGCTTCAATCCAGGATCCTGCTTGAGATAAGAACCTGTAGACAAACTACTCGACTGCCCATGTGGAAAGAGGGCACCCGAGTTTGCAAAGGTGGAAACAAACAACGGGTCAGTCATGGGACTGGTGTGAGAATTCTTAGCTAAATTAACTAACAGTAATGAGGCAAATCCAAGGACCACGCCGCTAACGCGGAACGGGTTTATTCCAATGGATTGTCGTGCATAACTTAAAGTGAATTGTCAAAACAACGCAATGCTTTTTGGAAAAATGAAATCACCATAAGACTCAGGTCCTATCACACAATGCAACGCACACCAGAGGATAGAGTTTTACCTTATGGTGATTAAACATGCTTGATACGTTAAAAACGAATTTGATATTATTATTAGTGTGTATATGTTTAAAACACTTTCAATCATAATATATCAATCCTAGGAAGAATAATATCCCATACTACTATGCCTCCATACTAGTAATACAATCAAAACCGCATGAGGTCGTATTGGAAATTGGGTTTCCATCATGAGTCAAGGCTAGGGAGGAGCTCCTTACCGATTCGAGACACTCTAGCTAATGTCTTAGGATTCCCCGCAGTTAACCCTTGGATCCTGCAGGGCCGGTCCACACATACAGCTTCGTGGATTGGCAATTCTTGAACACACGTTTCCCAGTCCTATAGGACCTATCCGAGGCACCTCATTCCATCATCCACATAAGTAAAATGTCAGGGCTGGTAGGTCACTGACACCACTCTAGCTAGAAAGAAACGTGCTGCTCTCCCTGCGTTCCCTTCTCTCGTTTTAGACTTCGCCGGTGTGTGTAACAACCCGAAAATCTGGACCAGTTTAAAATTTTTATTTTGGCGATTTTAGCGAATTTTGATTATTTAAAATAGATTATTTTAAATAATATCGACGAGAAAAATGTTTAGAATCGAATTCGACGTATATATTTATATACGTCGTCGTTAGAATATAAATAATTATATATATAATTATAAATAGAATTGAAAATGGCGCGGTAGTTCGATAATTCGATTTCAAACTTCAATTGAATGTACCGGGTGCAAAACAATCCGTATTTTAGTGAAACCAAAAACATTAGGATCTAATTGAGAATATCTTTCCAACGAATCCGAATAATTAAAATTTCATAGCGGGGATAAAAAGTTATGTCCAGTTGAAAATTCTGAATAGTCGCTATGGAATTCAGGCCCTTAAAAATAGACATTTTGCAAACGACCTCGGATTTCGACAAAACCACTTTTGTTGGATCCCCAATGTAAAGTTATTGCTAGGTTTCAAATTTCATAATTTTTCGAATCAATATGTGAGCGTGGCATAGGAAAACGCGTTTGACCAGTTTTAGTTGATTTTAATCGACTGGAAAATGACCCTTTTTCAAACGGTCTCAGAATTCGATGAAACTAGTTTTGTTAGGACCGTATCGTCAATACGAAGCTAGAAAATATTTTTCTACAATTTATAGAGTTAATATGTGGCCCCGGTAAATTGAAATGGGCGTTCAAATTGAATATATACTGATTTATATCTTGATTTTGACGAAAACTGATTGTAACAGCTGAATCAGCCTACGATACATATCCCATTGTGTTCGGAATGGGGGTAAAACGCTGTGGACGACAGGCGGTGGGCCTCGTTTAGAGGTCCTATATGAAAGTCAACTTTTAGTAAATAAATTAATAAAAATAAATTAAATATTCCTTCCCTTCCCTCCTATAACCCTCAGCAGACCCCCCCCCCCCGATTAAAAAAAAATCGAATCAAAATAATAATAAAAAAAAACCCTTGAACTAAATCGCGCCCCCCAGGTGGCGTCGCCGCCGGCGCCAAACCCACCCCCCTCGCCTCCGCATCCCCTATCTCCTCCTCTCTCCTGAAACCGCTCCTCCCTCTCAATCGAACGCACGAGCCCAATCCCCTTCAGCCAAATCGAAATTGACGAACCCCTCTGCCCTAAGCCTGCCGCGCCCCAGCTCGCCTCCTCGGCCATCTGACCCCACCTCCGATGATCCCGACACCCTCTTCCCTCCGGTCAGCCACTGCTTCACCTCCCTCCTCTTGATTTCAAACCAAAAATGTGAGTTTGTTTTTATTTTATTTTCCATTCATCTCTTTTCAGTTTTAACATATATTTGTATAACGTTAGGAAAAATATACATATTCGAATTTTATGAAAGTAAAAATATGATTTTTATATATTGAACATCGAAGTAAAAATTCGATTTTTATATATTGAATAGCATAGTAAAAATTCGATTTTTATATATTGAACATCGAAGTAAAAATTCGATTTTTATATATTGAATAGCATAGTAAAAATTCGATTTTTATATATTGAACATCGAAGTAAAAATTCGATTTTTATATATTGAATAGCATAGTAAAAATTCGATTTTTATATATTGAATAGAATAGTAAAAATTCGATTTTTATATATTGAACATCGAAGTAAAAATTCGATTTTTATATATTGAATAGCATAGTAAAAATTCGATTTTTATATATTGAACATCGAAGTAAAAATTTGATTTTTATATATTGAATAGCATAGTAAAAATTCGATTTTTATATATTGAATAGCATAGTAAAAATTCGATTTTTATATATTGAACATCGAAGTAAAAATATGATTTTTATATATTGAACATCGAAGTAAAAATATGATTTTTATATATTGAACATCGAAGTAAAAATATGATTTTAATATATTGAACATCCAAGTAAAAATATGATTTTTATATATTGAACATCGAAGTAAAAATATGATTTTTATATATTGAACATCGAAGTAAAAATATGATTTTTATATATTGAACATCGAAGTAAAAATATGATTTTTATATATTGAACATCGAAGTAAAAATATGATTTTTATATATTGAACATCGAAGTAAAAATATGATTTTTATATTTGAACATCGAAGTAAAAATATGATTTTTATATATTGAACATCGAAGTAAAAATATGATTTTTATATATTGAACATCGAAGTAAAAATATGATTTTTATATATTGAACATCGAAGTAAAAATGTGATTTTTATTTTAAAGACAACAGTATAAAAATGTGATTTTTATATATGTAGTGAATACGGGCGATGAAAGTGACAGAAGAAGCGGCGAAGATTTCGGCAAAAGAAGGGTCATGGCAATTGGATTAGCAATCGGTGAGAATTTCTCACTCTTCAATTTCATTTCTAGTTATATATATATATACTAGGATGCAGACAGTGCTTAGTAGCACCCAACACAATCGTCCACAGACCATGGACTTGTTTCTTTGATTGCAAAAATTAGTTAGATTATTTGATTGAAATTGAATTGTGTGGTGAAATGAATTGATTTGATTGATGTGTGAATGGCGTGGGCCTTCACTGGACCGGGGATAAGGCTAGGCCTCGTCCCGTTTCTAGTATCGTGCCGTTATGCCGTCGAAATTTTCTAAAAGGAGTTAGAAAAATAAAAATATCATTTTATTGTGTAAATGAATAATAGAAATTCATGTGTTGGAATAAAATGTTTTATCGTTAAAAATATAAATTTTAACGTGAATATGAATAAATGAATCTTTATAAACAAATCGGCCGATTTGTTTATATACACTAATTTGAATGACATTGATTGGGTCGATAAATTTTACACATCGCCCAACTGCACAAAGAAAATCTGTGTTTGTTGATTTGAAACCCCACACGGGTGTTGGGATGAAATATGAAGTTCACTCATCCTGATTGATTAAATATGTCGATCGATTGATTGACAAGCTGTTATAAGCGTTAGATATCTATATTTGATGCTTATACAGTGTAGTGCACTTTGGTTGATGGTTGATTATTTTTCAATGCTATTATATACATGTGTTGTATGAAAATCCATATAATTAATTTTATATGGTGATTGATTGGGCCTCATTCCAATTTAGAGAATAAAGAATATTATAAAATAAAGGTTCATGGGTTGACTGTACTCATCCGTTGAGATTAGTCATGTGTTGAACGAAATATTTTAATAATAAAATTTACATCTTTATCAATATAAAATAAAGGTTCATGTGTTGACTGTACTCATCCGTTGAGATTGGTCATGTGTTGAACGAAATAATTTAACAAAAATAGTCACACGTGGACAGTACTCATTCGTTGAGATTAGTCGTGTGTTGACAAAAATAAATATTCATTTGTTGAATAGAAAATAGAAATATATGAAGCCGAGTTGATTAGATTGACGCCATTTTGACGTGAACGATATTTATATCGATTTTATTCATTTTAAAATGAATATTGAAAAATGATTTTGAAATCGAATATTTTGAAATGAAAAATGAATTGAATTTGATTTGATTAGAAAATGAGTTGAATTTGATTTGATTAGAAAACGAATTGAATTTGAATTGAATAGAGAATGAATTGAATTTGAATTGAATAGGAAAACGAATTCGAATTGAATTGAATTGAAAAGAAAATGAATTCGAATCGAATTAAAATCGATTTGAATTGAAATCAAATAGAAATGAAGGTAAAAAGGATTTATAATAGAAAATTCAATTTCGATTTGAATTTGAAATAAAGGTTGAAATCGTTTTTGAAACGAATTCAAAACTATTTATAAAATTCGTTTTAAATAGAAATCGACGAAATATATATTATATATATATAATATAATGGCCTGAATAGAACGCGCCGCACCGCGACAGTTCGTGAATTTCGACCATTTATTTCAAATGGACATTACGGGAGATCCGACCGTCGGATTCTCCTGAAACCGGAACCATTGGGTTCGTATCGAAAAGAGCTTTCTAAAGAATATTAGAAATTAGAAATCTAATGGTTGGATTTGGAGTTATGTCCAAATCAAATTTGAAAAAGGTCGCTGTAAGTGCAGTTCGATGGCCGTTGATGGAAATCGACTGTACAGGCCTTGATAAAATTATTAAAAATAGTAATAATTTGTGTAAAATCATAAGAAATGATTTAGAAAGAATTGGGATGAAAAACTCCATATTTGAAAAGATAAAAATAGATTTTTATCGAAATGAACTAGTTTTGAACTAGAATTATAATTCTATTTATTTTTAAAATAAATAAACTGGATTAGAGATGGCTTTGAAAAATAACCAGAATTTCCAATAATTATATTGGAATGGATTTGAATCGAAATTGTCTTTGGATTATTTCGATGTTGGATTTCGTGATGATACAGATATTGTTATGGGAATTTGAAAGATATATATATATCGTTATTTCCAATACGATATTTGTTAGTCGTAGAATTTGATATTGAATATAAGCCGGTATATTTTCTATTCAGAGCCTTGTGTTTAATATCAAATGTGATTTGGGTTTGTCGTGAATGGTGTCTTCATTAACACTGTTCTTGAACCCAGTTGAGAAAAGATTAAATCTTTTTATTTAGATTTAATGAGGAGTACCAATTAAATAATATTTAATTGGAATAGAATTGATATTGATTTTTGGGTTTATCGTGAACAGCGTTTTAAATAACACTCGTTCTTTAACCCGATAATTAATGGAATGTAATTTTGGGTTTATCGTGAACCGTGTTTTAAATGACACTGATTCTTTAACCCAGTTAAAGATTAAAACTAAGTGGAGTTTTAATGAATCTTTAATTAGATTGAAAAGATCGAAAATGGAGTACCACCAGTTTTGCTCCAGGCGAAAGTTAAATCTTTAATTAGATTTGAACGTGAAATGGTAATTGAATTTACCGATAACACCGTGGTGTTAGATATGAAGTACTACCAGTTTTACTTCATGGGATGAATAGGTTGGGATTGGGAAATTAAAACCAATGATTACTTCGGTAAGGTTCGTTAATCCCGACTAGCTGAATCGAAATTCAAAAGATGATTAAAGAATAAATTCAAGGAATTTATCTTTGATAAAATTAATGGGAACCTTTCCCTATGAATGTGAAATTTAGAAACTAACTGCCGGTTAGCCAAGCAGAATGGTTTTCTGGATATTGATCTGATGTTGGTTTCGGCCTTCGGGGTTAATATTTGGGGAATTATTCTCTTGATTAATTTACGGTTAGCGACTGATGAATTGGAATGAGGCGTATGTTGTGTTTGTGTAACACTTATTTAAAATATACGTGAGTTATTCGGGAAGACCGGGTTTATCCCATTCTGAATAACTGATACGACGATAAGTCGAAGATGAAGACGGTGGTCGAAGACCGGAAGTCTTCACGTCGTTTGGGTGGTTACTGATGATCTTGATTGGGCTGTACACCCAAGAAGATGGAAACAGTTGGTGATCGTCCAGACGTACTTGGAGATTAATGGATATGCGGGGTACTAGGTGCCTCCTGTTTCATTCAGACCCAGAGCGGACTTGTAAATGGACCGTGTGTCTGACATTGGATTTTAGTCCGTGTGATTGATCTCTATTAAATATATATCTGTTTGGCGGCGGAGAATTTATTCTCTTGCTTAACGCCCTTCTCTGAGACGTACGAGCTCAGGGGTTATATATTGATGGATATCCAACGCATGGAGTGAATTGCCTGTGTTGCATGCCTAAGTGGCAATTGATCGAGGCTTCTGTTGAAAAGCAAAGTCTTGTGGTGATGATCAAAGCACAGCCTGCATGGCATAGCTTTGTGTAACGTGAATTCGCGAGCCTCACACCCCGGTTGTGAACCAAAAACGGGAGAAGGACCTCAGGGAGGACATGCGTTTCTTTCTAGCTAGGGTGGTGTCAGTGACCTACCAGCCCTGACATTTATATACTTTTCACTTATGTGGTTGTTGCTGTTGCGAGGCGCCTCGGTTAGATCGGACGATCCGGGTCCGATGGAGCCATTCGTTGGCTCATTTACGCCCCAAAGGGCGGGGAAACGCAGTGTTCAGGCATTTTAATCCACATCGGTGGACCGGCCCTGACGATCCAAGGGCCCACCTGAGTCTGGGTCCTGAGGCTCGGGCTAGACAGTCTCGAATCGGTTGAGGACTATCTTTTGCCTCGGTTCATAGATTGAAATCCAATTTCCAAATACGTGACATTTGCGGTTTTATTTGTAAACCTATATATGGCGACATGATATATGGTACCCATGCCGCCTATGATTGATACTTATGATTTGAAGTTGTTTTATACACTACGCACTTATAATAGTATCAAATGATTTGTTTTAAACGTATCAAGCATTCTTTGGCTGTTATAAGGGAAAACCCTATCCCCCGGCTTGCGTTGCATTGTGTGATAGGACCTGGGTCTTATAACAGCTTCATTTTTCTTTATTTAGCATTGCGCTGTTCGTTTTATGCACTGGTATTCTTGGGAGGAAACCCGTTCCGTGTTATACGGCGTGGTCCCTTGATTTACCGAACTTTAAAATAAAGATTAATAACTGTTTTAGTTCTCACACCAGTCACATGACTGACCTGGAGTTTATTGTTTTAACCTAAACTCTGGGTGCCCTTATTTTGACACGGGCAGCTAGTAGTTTTGGTTTTGCAGATTTATATTCACAGGATCCTGGTTTATAGCTGGAACGATATCCGGAAAGCTTTGTATCCGTATATCTCCTTCTAGTTGTGTATTGTATTATTTTCTGCTGCTATGTAATTTATTGTAATCTCTGATATTTTCTATGTGATATTTATTCATTTATACTCTGTATATTCTTGTAATCTGATGGAATTGTTGTAATATACAAGGAAATGTTCTTTTGTCTGCGTTCTATTTTGTCGTGTTTTCAAAACAATTCGTTCTTTCTCCTTCTCTTCGGAGACCGGGGAAGTTCGGGTCGGATCATCGTGGTATCAGAGCTTTGGTTTACAAAGCTTAGAGAATAAGACACCTTAGGACCATACGAAAGAATTCATCAGATATTGGGTTAGCAATATCCAATGGAATGACTCGTTAGAGATGGGATCAGTAGTATCCTAGAACGAGTGTGAAGAGTATATTTTTAAAAAATGAAAACAAAATTTTGTTTTGAAAATTTAAATCGATTATTCGTATTTGATTATTTATTTGTATTGATTAGGACAGTCCAGTATATAGAGATTTCGCATATACGTCTTGCAAACGGGTGTTCGAAATTTTAATATATTGGATTGATATAGAATCACACTCTAGTCGCCCGGAGATGATTCTGATGATGAGGCCTCATCATCAGTCTTTATATTCGAGTGACGAAAGTGAGATTTCTATATATTTCCTATTGACTGGTGTGAGAACCCAAAATTAGATAGGGCTTATTGTTGTGATTTGGCATCAAAAATGAGATTTTTGACTATATATCAAAGTTATAAAATTCAAATGATAATCAACTAATTGATTGATGTTTGTGTTGTTTGTTTATTTGTTTGATAATTTTGAACCATTTAGCCTAATTGAACCAAATATTGAATTATATTGAAATTTGGTCGCATTTGCTTGCATATACTTGTACTTACATTGAACAGGTCATAGCAAGGAGGCTAGAGCAGAGAATAAAATTTGTTTGCCCGACAAATAGGTACATGTTTACTACATAATTTACTGTTTTGTTTGGGTGATGATGATTTTATGAGCCTATTGGCTAGCCGCTTGGCTTTTTCTTTTTCTTTTTGAGATCTGAAGGACCGGGGAAGCTATTTGAAATTCCCGATGCTCCCGGTGCAAGGGAGGTTATGGCGAAATTTTTCGAAAATTTAGGGTGTTAGCCAAATTTTTGAAAATTTCAAAATTCTCAAAAACTGAAAAGTTGGAGAATGGAAGCCAGATCGAACGTAGAGTTGATTAATAAAACCACTTTCGACTTTGTTCCTTTTTGGGGACGAAAAGTTTTAAGTGGGGGAGATTGTAACAACCCGAAAATCTGGGCCAGTTTAAAATTTTTATTTTGGCGATTTAAGCGAATTTTGATTATTTAAAATAGATTATTTTAAATAATATCGACGAGAAAAATGTTGAGAATCGAATTCGACGTATATATTTATATACGTCGTCGTTAGAATATAAATAATTATATATATAATTATAAATAGAATTGAAAATGGCGCGGTAGTTCGATAATTCGATTTCAAACTTCAATTGAATGTACCGGGTGCAAAACAATCCGGATTTTAGTGAAACAAAAAACATTAGGATCTAATTGAGAATATCTTTCCAACAAATCGGAATAATCAAAATTTCATAGCGGGGATAAAAAGTTATGTCCAGTTGAAAATTCTGAATAGTCGCTATGGAATTCAGGCCCTTAAAATAGACATTTTGCAAACGACCTCGGATTTCGACGAAACCACTTTTGTTGGATCCGCAATGTAAAGTTATTGCTAGGTTTCAAATTTCATAATTTTTCGAATCAATATGTGAGCGTGGCATAGGAAAACGCGTTTGACTAGTTTTAGTTGATTTTATCGACTGGAAAATGACCCTTTTTCAAACGGTCTCAGAATTCGACGAAACTAGTTTTGTTAGGACCGTATCATCAATACGAAGCTAGAAAATATTTTTCTACAATTTATAGAGTTAATATGTGGCCCCGGTAAATTGAAATGGGCGTTCAAATTGAATATATACTGATTTATATCTTGATTTTGACGAAAACTGATTGTAACAGCTGAATCAGCCTACGATTCATATCCCATTGTGTTCGGAATGGGGGTAAAACGCTTGTGGACGACAGGCGGTGGGCCTCGTTTAGAGGTCCTATGTGAAAGTCAACTTTTAGTAAATAAATTAATAAAAATAAATTAAAAATTCCTTCTCTTCCCTCCTATAACCCTCAGCAGACCCCCCCCCCCGATTAAAATAAAATCGAATCAAAAAAAAAACCTAGAACTAAATCGCGCCCCCCAGGTGGCGTCGCCGTCGGCACCAAACCCACCCCCTCGCCTCCGCATCCCCTATCTCCTCCTCTCTCCTGAAACCGCTCCTCCCTCTCAATCGAATGCACGGGCCCAATCCCCTTCAGCCAAATCGAAACTGACGAACCCGCTGCCCTAAGCCTGCCGCGCCCCAGCTCGCCTCCTCGACCATCTGACCCCACCTCCGATGATCCCGACACCCTCTTCCCTCCGGTCAGCCACTGCTTCACCTCCCTCCTCTTGATTTCAAACCAAAAATGTGAGTTTGTTTTTATTTTATTTTCCATTCATCTCTTTTCCGTTTTAACATATATTTGTATAACGTTAGGAAATATATATATATATTCGAATTTTATGAAAGTAAAAATATGATTTTTATATATTGAACATCAAAGTAAAAATTCGATTTTTATATACTGAATAGCATAGTAAAAATTCGATTTTTATATATTGAACATCGAAGTAAAAATTCGATTTTTATATATTGAATAGCATAGTAAAAATTCGATTTTTATAAATTGAACATCGAAGTAAAAATTCGATTTTTATATATTGAATAGCATAGTAAAAATTCGATTTTTATATACTGAATAGCATAGTAAAAATTCGATTTTTATATATTGAACATCAAAGTAAAAATTCGATTTTTATATATTGAATAGCATAGTAAAAATTCGATTTTTATATATTGAACATCGAAGTAAAAATTCGATTTTTATATATTGAATAGCATAGTAAAAATTCGATTTTTATATATTGAATAGCATAGTAAAAATTCGATTTTTATGTATTGAACATCGAAGTAAAAATATGATTTTTATATATTGAACATCGAAGTAAAAATATGATTTTTATATATTGAACATCGAAGTAAAAATATGATTTTTATATATTGAACATCGAAGTAAAAATATGATTTTTATATATTGAACATCGAAGTAAAAATATGATTTTTATATATTGAACATCGAAGTAAAAATATGATTTTTATATATTGAACATCGAAGTAAAAATATGATTTTTATATATTGAACATCGAAGTAAAAATATGATTTTTATATATTGAACATCGAAGTAAAAATATGATTTTTATATATTGAACATCGAAGTAAAAATATGATTTTTATATATTGAACATCGAAGTAAAAATATGATTTTTATATATTGAACATCGAAGTAAAAATGTGATTTTTATTTTAAAGACAACAGTATAAAAATGTGATTTTTATATATGTAGTGAATACGGGCAATGAAAGTGACAGAAGAAGCGGCGAAGATTTCGGCAAAATAAGGGTCATGGCAATTGGATTAGCAATCGGTGAGAATTTCTCACTCTTTAATTTCATTTCTAGTTATATATATATATACTAGGATGCAGACGGTGCTTAGTAGCACCCGACACAATCGTCCACAGACCATGGACTTGTTTGTTTGATTGCAAAAATTAGTTAGATTATTTGATTGAAATTGAATTGTGTGGTGAAATGAATTGATTTGATTGATGTGTGAATGGCGTGGGCCTTCACTGGACCGGGGATAAGGCTAGGCCTCGTCCCGTTTCTAGTATCGTGCCGTTATGCCGTCGAAATTTTCTAAAAGGAGTTAGAAAAATAAAAATATCATTTTATTGTGTAAATGAATAATAGAAATTCATGTGTTGGAATAAAATGTTTTATCGTTAAAAATATAAATTTTAACGTGAATATGAATAAATGAATCTTTATAAACAAATCGGCCGATTTGTTTATATACACTAATTTGAATGACATTGATTGCGTCGATAAATTTTACACATCGCCCAACTGCACAAATAAAATCTGTGTTTGTTGATTTGAAACCCCACACGGGGGTTGGGATGAAATATGAAGTTCACTCATCCTGATTGATTAAATATGTCGATCGATTGATTGACAGGCTGTTATAAGCGTTAGATATCTATATTTGATGCTTATACAGTGTAGTGCACTTTGGTTGATGGTTGATTATTTTTCAATGCTATTATATACATGTGTTGTATGAAAATCCATATAATTAATTTTATATGGTGATTGATTGGGCCTCATTCCAATTTAGAGAATAAAGAATATTATAAAATAAAGGTTCATGGGTTGACTGTACTCATCCGTTGAGATTAGTCATGTGTTGAACGAAAATTTTAATAATAAAATTTACATCTTTATCAATATAAAATAAAGGTTCATGTGTTGACTGTACTCATCCGTTGAGATTAGTCATGTGTTGAACGAAATAATTTAACAAAAATAGTCACACGTGGACAGTACTCATTCATTGAGATTAGTCGTGTGTTGACAAAAATAAATATTCATTTGTTGAATAGAAAATAGAAATATATGAAGCCGAGTTGATTAGATTGACGCCATTTTGACGTGAACGATATTTATATCAATTTTATTCATTTTAAAATGAATATTGAAAAATGATTTTGAAATCGAATATTTTGAAATGAAAAATGAATTGAATTTGATTTGATTAGAAAATGAATTGAATTTGATTTGATTAGAAAACGAATTGAATTTGAATTGAATAGAGAATGAATTGAATTTGAATTGAATAGGAAAACGAATTCAAATTGAATTGAATTGAAAAGAAAATGAATTCGAATCGAATTAAAATCGATTTGAATTGAAATCAAATAGAAATGAAGGTAAAAAGGATTTATAATAGAAAATTCAATTTCGATTTGAATTTGAAATAAAGGTTGAAATCGTTTTTGAAACGAATTCAAAACTATTTATAAAATTCGTTTTAAATAGAAATCGACGAAATATATATTATATATATAATATAATGGCCTGAATAGAACGCGCCGCACCGCGGCAGTTCGTGAATTTCGACCATTTATTTCAAATGGACATTACGGGAGATCCGACCGTCGGATTCTCCTGAAACCGGAACCGTTGGGTTCGTATCGAAAAGAGCTTTCTAAAGAATATTAGAAATTAGAAATCTAACGGTTGGATTTGGAGTTATGTCCAAATCAAATTTGAAAAAGGTCGCTGTAAGTGCAGTTCGATGGCCGTTGATGGAAATCGACTGTACAGGCCTTGATAAAATTATTAAAAATAGTAATAATTTGTGTAAAATCATAAGAAATGATTTAGAAAGAATTGGGATGAAAAACTCCATATTTGAAAAGATAAAAATAGATTTTTATCGAAATGAACTAGTTTTGAACTAGAATTATAATTCTATTTATTTTTAAAATAAATAAACTGGATTAGAGATGGCTTTGAAAAATAACCAGAATTTCCAATAATTATATTGGAATGGATTTGAATCGAAATTGTCTTTGGATTATTTCGATGTTGGATTTCGTGATGATACAGATATTGTTATGGGAATTTGAAAGATATATATATCGTTATTCCCAATACGATATTTGTTAGTCGTAGAATTTGATATTGAATATAAGCCGGTATATTTTCTATTCAGAGCCTTGTGTTTAATATCAAATGTGATTTGGGTTTGTCGTGAATGGTGTCTTCATTAACACTGTTCTTGAACCCAGTTGAGAAAAGATTAAATCTTTTTATTTAGATTTAATGAGGAGTACCAATTAAATAATATTTAATTGGAATAGAATTGATATTGATTTTTGGGTTTATCGTGAACAGCGTTTTAAATAACACTCGTTCTTTAACCCGATAATTAATGGAATGTAATTTTGGGTTTATCGTGAACCGTGTTTTAAATGACACTGATTCTTTAACCCAATTAAAGATTAAAACTAAGTGGAGTTTTAATGAATCTTTAATTAGATTGAAAAGATCGAAAATGGAGTACCACCAGTTTTGCTCCAGGCGAAAGTTAAATCTTTAATTAGATTTGAACGTGAAATGGTAATTGAATTTACCGATAACACCGTGGTGTTAGATATGAAGTACTACCAGTTTTACTTCATGGGATGAATAGGTTGGGATTGGGAAATTAAAACCAATGATTACTTCGGTAAGGTTCGTTAATCCCGACTAGTTGAATCGAAATTCAAAAGATGATTAAAGAATAAATTCAAGGAATTTATCTTGGATAAAATTAATGGGAACCTTTCCCTATGAATGTGAAATTTAGAAACTAACTGCCGGTTAGCCAAGCAGAATGGTTTTCTGGATATTGATCTGATGTTGGTTTCGGCCTACGGGGTTAATATTTGGGGAATTATTCTCTTGATTAATTTACGGTTAGTGACTGATGAATTGGAATGAGGCGTATGTTGTGTTTGTGTAACACTTATTTAAAATATACGTGAGTTATTCGGGAAGACCGGGTTTATCCCATTCTGAATAACTGATACGACGATAAGTCGAAGATGAAGACGGTGGTCGAAGACCGGAAGTCTTCACATCGTTTGGGTGATTACTGATGATCTTGATTGGGCTGTACACCCAAGAAGATGGAAACAGTTGGTGATTGTCCAAACGTACTTGGAGATCGATGGATATGCGGGGTACTAGGTGCCTCCGGTTTCGTTCAGACCCAGAGCGGACTTGTAAATGGACTGTGTGTCTGACATTGGATTTTAGTCCGTGTGATTGATCTCTATTAAATATATATCTGTTTGGCGGCGGAGAATTTATTCTCTTGCTTAACGCCCTTCTCTGAGACGTACGAGCTCAGGGGTTATATATTGATGGATATCCAACGCATGGAGTGAATTGCCTGTGTGGCATGCCTAAGTGGCAATTGATCGAGGCTTCTATTGAAAAGCAAAGTCTTGTGGTGATGATCAAAGCACAGCCTGCGTGGCATAGCTTTGTGTAACGTGAATTCGCGAGCCTCACACCCCGATTGTGAACCAAAAACGGGAGAAGGACCTCAGGGAGGACATGCGTTTCTTTCTAGCTAGGGTGGTGTCAGTGACCTACCAGCCCTGACATTTATATACTTTTCAACTATGTGGTTGTTGCTGTTGCGAGACGCCTCAGTTAGATCGGACGATCCGGGTCCGATGGAGCCATTCGTTGGCTCATTTACGCCCCAAAGGGCGGGGAAACGCAGTGTTCAGGCATTTTAATCCACATCGGTGGACCGGCCCTGACGATCCAATGGTCCACCTGAGTCTGGGTCCTGAGGCTCGGGCTAGACAGTCTCGAATCGGTTGAGGACTATCTTTTGCCTCGGTTCATAGATGGAAATCCAATTTCCAAATACGTGACATTTGCGGTTTTATTTGTAAACCTATATATGGCGACATGATATATGGTACCCATGCCGCCTATGATTGATACTTATGATTTGAAGTTGTTTTATACACTATGCACTTATAATAGTATCAAATGATTTGTTTTAAACGTATCAAGCATTCTTTGGCTGTTATAAGGGAAAACCCTATCCCCCGGCTTGCGTTGCATTGTGTGATAGGACCTGGGTCTTATAACAGCTTCATTTTTCTTTATTTAGCATTGCGCTGTTCGTTTTATGCACTGGTATCCTTGGGAGGAAACCCGTTCCGTGTTATACGGCGTGGTCCCTTGATTTACCGAACTTTAAAATAAAGATTAATAACTGTTTTAGTTCTCACACTAGTCACATGACTGACCTGGAGTTTACTGTTTTAACCTAAACTCTGGGTGCCCTTATTTTGACACAGGCAGCTAGTAGTTTTGGTTTTGCAGATTTATATTCACAGGATCCTGATTTACAGCTGGAACGATATCCGGAAAGCTTTGTATCCGTATATCTCCTTCTAGTTGTGTATTGTATTATTTTCCGCTGCTATGTAATTTATTGTAATCTCTGATATTTTCTATGTGATATTTATTCATTTATACTCTGTATATTCTTGTAATCTGATGGAATTGTTGTAATATACAAGGAAATGTTCTTTTGTCTACGTTCTATTTTGTCGTGTTTTCAAAACAATTCGTTCTTTCTCCTTCTCTTCGGCGACCGGGGAAGTTCGGGTCGTTTCAGTGTGTAAGGCTCGTGAAGTCACGCTACACACAAAGCTATGCCTAAACATGCTATGCTTTGATCATCCCACAAGGCCTGCTTTTCAACAAAGCCTTGATCAAATGCATCTTAGCATGCCACATCGTCAATCCATACCGTACCATTGATTTCTACCAACATATAACCTCTAAGCTCGTACGTCTCAGAGAAGGGTGTAAAACACCAAGAAGATATAAGTTTAGCAGAGATCAACGAATACAGTATAAAGGAATACAACGTCAGACATACAATCCATTTACGTGCTTATGCTCTGGGTTTGAGCGAAAGCCAAAACCGTGCAATCAACACTACGTCTGGGCGGCTACTACTGTCGCCCCTTCAAGGTAGCTACTCCCATCATGGGTCTCAATAGCAACACACTCATTCGATGTGAAGATCGTCGGCCTTCAATCACCGTCTTCAAATCTTCGAATGTCGTATCATTATTTGGAATGAGAGTAAACTCGGACTTTCCAAATAATTCTCGCATATATAAATTTGAAAACAATTTCATATCGTTAATATTAATTTATAACGATCAATCTTTATTTTTATTTATATAAAAATAATTAAATTCTATTTAGCAACACTTCATACAAATAGGAGACAATGGCGCTGTTTTTACCCAAATTTGTTTTATGCATTTCTCTAAATCTAACCGTGGGATTTTGACACAATACATATCATTGGAAAGATCTTCCCAGGGCGAACCTAACGGTTTCAGTTTTGGGAAAATCTGACGGGCGGATATTTTGGTATGATCAATTAAATGTACGATTCTAAAATGTGAACTACCATGCTCGATTCATTAAATTTTTAATTTATATATATATAATTATATAAATATAATTTCTTCGTCCATTTTATTATTGTGATTATCATAACAAGTAGAGAACACTTGGTTTCATAACATTTTGATATATAACATAACACACAATAATATTTTTATTTTAATTTTCAAAATATTCATTTTGAAATTAGATAAAATAAATCGATAACCTCATTCGGGTTAAAAATAGTATCGCTATTTTTAAAACGGATTTAATAGCCCAATTCATTATTTTAACCCTTTATATTTTTATAATGGGCTAGACCCCTCACATTAAGCCTACAACTTGTGGATGCTGGATGTGCCGGTCGGTTCCGGGCAGACTTATCCCACAAGTTGGGCTTAACCTCGTGTCATGGCCCGTTTCGTATTGGTGTACTTGGACCTCTCACATTAGGTTCAACATTTGTGGCTGCTGGATATGCCGGTCGGGTCCGGGCAGACTTCTACCACAAATGTAACCTAACCTCATGTCCAAGCACAATTATAATTTATAATTATAATTAATTTTTCCAAAACATGTCATTATTTAAATTATCCTTTCCCATAAAGAATCCTACTTCTAAGGTATTCTTTATTCCTAAATATCCTGATTTCAAGAATTTAATATAAATTGTAACTTTCCCTAATTTTACGATTTTCTATAAAACAATCTTTTCAGGATGTCCAATTTTGAAACCATATTTTTTTCTCTAACATATTTACATCAAAGATGTAATCTTTCTACATCAACGTCAATTAAATTCATTAGTTGAATATAAAATAAAAACATTCCTTTAATTCAAAATTGATAACATTGTGAAAACAAATTCTTCTTAATTTAACACAGGGACAATTAAAACGGTAAACTTTTTAAATTCGAACTTTTTATACTATCATAAATGACATACCTTATATTAACCTAATTGACATGACATATTTGTGCTTATTAACAACCAAAATGTAACTTTCAATTCATTCCTTTAATACGTAGGAATATTATTAAAACCTCTCTTTTCCTAATCTATTTACAAATATAAGTAATAAATGTCTTCCTTTTTCTTTTCCTTATTCATTTATTTCCTTAAATGTAAATAAGTTCCTTTTTCTCCTACATATCCTATTTACATGAAAATATAATTTGCAAATTTCTATTCTTTAATTACATACAAAAAATGTAATTTTTATCACACCGTCAAATTCTACTTTTTAACTGCGTTGAAAATGTAATTTATATAATGGTGCAAATTTATATCCTTTTTAAATTACATTAAAAATGTAATTTTATTTTACAATGCAAATTCATACCTTAATTACATATAAAAATGAAATTTTTATTTATACAATGCAAACTCATATTCCAATTACATAGAAAAATGTAATTTTTAATTTGCAACGTAAATCTCGTCTTAAGTTACATATAAGAATGTAATTTTTAATTTACATTGCAAGTTCAAATATTAATTACATATAAAGATGTAATTTTTATATTATCCGTTGCAAGTTCATGTCTTAATTACATGTAAAAATATAATTTTTATTATACGGTGCAAATTCATAACTAAATTACATGTAAAAATGTAATTCTTATCATACGGTGCAAATTCATAACTAAATTACATATAAAAATGTAATTCTTATCATACGGTGTAAATTCATAACTAAATTACATGTAAAAACGTAATTTTTATCACACGGTGTAAATTCATAACAAATTACATGTAAAAATGTAGTTTTTATCATACGGTGTAAATTCATAACTAAATTACATGTAAAAATGTAATTCTTATCATACGGTGTAAATTCATAACTAAACTACATGTAAAAAAAATGTAATTCTTATCATACGGTGTAAATTCATAACTAAATTACATGTAAAAAAATGTAATTCTTATCATACGGTGTAAATTCATAACTAAATTACATGTAAAAAAAATGTAATTCTTATCATACGGTGTAAATTCATAACTAAATTGCATGTAAAAATGTAATTCTTATCATGCAATGTAAATTCACATCTTAATTACGTATAAAAATGTCATCTTTATCATACAATGCAAATTCATGTTCTAATTATGTAACACCCCGAAAAATTCTATAACTGTGAAATTAGCAAATTAAAGTATAATTAATCTGAAATCAAAGTACTAAGGGAAACGGGATACGCCATTGCGTTCGTCTCGGAAAAATACGCGAAATAGAGTCCGAGTTTTCGAAAAACGGAGTCCGTATGAAGAAGATATGGCCTTCGGAAGTTTTAAATTAAATTTAAAAATTCAAACAGAATAAAATAATTCGAAAATCGGGCCCAGAGGGCCAGGGCGGATAAACACCCGCCTAGGCCACCCAGGTCGACTGGGCTGTCGACCTGGGCTACCCATGTCGACAGGGCTGTCGACAGCCCTGTCGACAGGGGTGTCGACCTGGTCGAGCCCAGTCAACCTGGCTGGCCAGGTCTGTGTTTGGTCGAATTTCTGTGGTCTGCTTTGTCACTAGGGCTAGGTGGCGGGTTCTAATTGGTCTCTCTATCTAATGAATGGCTATGATCAATCCAAGCAACATCAAGGGTCCTAATCAATTCCTAACCTCTATATAAACAACCCTAGACTAAACCCTAATCTATTCATTCAAAATTAAGAACGTAGCCGCCATGTTGCTGAGGAACGACTAAGGATAGCCGCCAACTAGAGAGGGAATTAGGAAGAAAGTTCTAAAGCCTAAAGCAATTCAAGCAACCTAAAGCCAATCAATTCAACAAGGGAATCATATCTCTTAATTTGAGAATTCGCCGCAACCATTGTAAGTAGAGTATTACTTTGGTATGAATAAACAACTGTGTTGATTTGTATGCTTGAATTGGGATAATAAAGTAATTCATGTTTGTGCAAAATTATGTTATTCATTATAAAGAACTACATGCGGTAGTTCTATGCAAGTATACGTTTGGAATATTGCACAAATTATGTAATCTATGTTGAAGCTACATGTATGTAGTTGATTGAAATTCATGCGAGTTTGGGGCTTTGTTATTATGCCATCATGATGTATATTTTTGTGCATAAATCATTTTGCAAGTAATTGAAACAAGTTTGGTTATTATAGTTCATATGAAACTATGTTGGAATTTTGACACCATAATCCATGTATTAAGTCATGCTTTTGCAAACTTATGAATATGGCTAGGCTATGAATGATATAATTGAAATCCATGATTAAGTCTATCTTGTTAACAAGAATTATATGATGACATATGTGAGACATGGCTAGGTTAGACTCAAAAATCCCTTTTTGCAAGTTTTAAAGCAAACACCATGTTTAGGAATATTTATGCATAAGTATGTTTATACCATCGTTATGTGATTAGACTTAAACCATGATTAAGTTAAACTATGCTTTTGTGTTGGTAACAAAGTATCCCCTTTGTAAACATGTAGAAACCTTATGAACATGACTTGTTTATGTTTATGCCATGAACAAATTTAACTTTATTTATGCCATGCTTATGTTTGACATTATGCTATGCTTATGCTAGGAATATTTATGACATGCTTATGTTTGACATTATGCCTAAATAAGAATATAGGTTCATGTTGTAGTTAAACCTATGCAAGTTCACATGCTTTGATTCATGTCACCTATGTTGCCACTATGCAAGTACACCAATTTCTATTTTGTATTTCCAACGTCGTATTGCAAGTTCATGCGCTCACTTTCCCCTCTTTGTGTATACGCCATAAGCCTCCCCTTTTCGCATGGCTAAATTGGGCTTTAAAAAGGCTAAGCCCAATATATATAAACGGACGTGTAAAACGGGGGAAAATAACGTTGGGTTAAAATTAATTAATGAATGAAAATATAAAATAGAAGGGCCCAAATTCAAGTATGGGTTGGGCCCGTGATTGGTGTAATCTTTTTAATAATGGGCCGCAAATATTTACATATAAGAAATAAAGAAGAATGACAAGATATGTAAATGTAGAACATACGATGTGTTTAACCCGAGGTTGGATTGAGTTGTGATGTAAACCTGCCCGGAACCGCCCGGCTGTCCAGTAGTCACAACAATACCTATCCAATGTGGGAGGTTAAACATGGAGCCCAGCAAGGACCCGAGGTTAGACTGAGTTGTGGCGTAAGACTGCCCGGAACCAACCGGCAACAGGCAGCCACAACAATACCTGTCTAATGTGAGAGGTCAGGGCCTTAATAAGACAATTAAGGCTGAGTCAGGATTGTTAGGATTAAGTGAACTAAAGACTTAATCAAAATGGAACATGCTAAACTAAACGGACTGGTGGGGTTAGGTTAGGAAACACTTAACCAACTTAGCATGTTGGCTAGAGATAGAAAACCTAGTAACGGGGGACCCTTTTCAGCAGTAACCCTAAAAGGTGTATCCGGATACCCTGAAACTAGGCAGGGTGGGGCACGATTACTGGGCTGATTGTAAGAGGTCAAAGCGACGGCGGTGGTGTAGCAATGTAGGTTCTAACGGAGTGCGGGCGTGCACACACTCCGGCGCAGAAAAATAAGGCACTGGACACCAGTAGCATACCTGTGCACTCTAAGGTTGTGTCGGGTTGCCACTATGGGACTTGATACACCCCATGGTGGGACCAGCATAGGTAACTACAGACATCGGGGGCCGTAAGACACATGTAACTTTGCGAGTAGGAGCCGATCATCATTGAATGGATCACATCACCCTGATTATGGGGGTGCCAGGTGGGAAACTAGTTTATATGGGTTCAGAGATTAACATGGGGTACGATAGTATATTCGACCCTAGACAACTTAACCAAGTTTATAGTGCTTGCCCACTTCTTGTTTATACTTATCATACCCAGTTCTTTATTCATAGACAAAATAGTACTAGACTTACTCAGGCTTTATGTCTGACTCTACTTTTCTTTCGTCTTCTTTCTTCCGTTTCCCCCCCCAGGTCCACAGGGAGGGAACACCGCAGCTTGATCAGCCTTGACATCCAGCTTGAAGAAGAGAAATGTATTGCTTGGACTTTCCTGTTTTGAACTATGGCTTTGGACAATCCACTATGGGGCTTTTGCAGTTTATCTATGTTTTATTTATGCTTCTTTAAATGATGTACTCAAGACAGATTATGAAAGTGTTATGTTATGTTTTTGGAAAGGATGTTGTTGTAACACGTATTTGACTTTATGAAATAAAAGTTTGTTGTTCTTCCGCTGTTTTCAAATATGTGTTCTTATATCTGTCTTGTATATCTGTGACTTGTACTTATAAACCTCCACCAAAATTAGGGCATTCCCTTTGAGAGTGACCCTAACGGAGGTGGGGTGTTTCACTTGGTATCAGAGCATAGGTTTACCAGATAAGATAAAAAGTTTTGAAAAATTATTTTCAAAAAGGAAATTTAAAGAAGCATTTTTAGAAGAAAAATATTATTTTATTCTAAAAAGGCAAAGTCCACCCCCCCCCAAAGCCATAGGAACTATCTCTTATCCTTCGTTTTGAATCTATCCTTTTTGTTTCAGCATGTCCCAAGAACTTAACTTGCCAGAAGGGGTGCCAATACCTGGTTGGTTTAGACGGTTCTTAGAAGCAAGGGCCACTCAGCCAGGTCCTACCATTCCTCCTCCCCCAGCGGAAGGAAATCATCCAGCTGCAGCAGCACCTTTTCCTCCTCCTCCTCCTCGGGGAAACACGTTTGCTAAGATATGTAAAGATTTTAAAGCTATGGGAGGAAGGGATTTCCATGGAACTGAGTCCTTCGTGGCAGCTAGAAATTGGCTGAAGGAAACGGAGGACCTATTCATCATCTTTGAGGTAGAAGATAGACGAAAAGTACAATTGGCGGTGTGGCTATTGAAGGGTGAGGCTTCCTACTGGTGGGAAGTCACTAATGCTGAAAGACCAGTGGAGACATGGGAGGACTTTAGGGCAAGGTTTGAGACTAAATTTCTCTCAGATGCGGAAAGAAGTTTGCAGTTGGAAAAATTCTTATTTCTTAAGCAAGGGGACAAGACAGTCAGAGAAGATGTGAATCAGTTTGATGAGCTGGCTAGGTTTGGGCTTGACCTAGTCAACACCCCACACAAGAAGGCTCTCCGTTTCGTCAAAGGGTTAAATGAGCCATTACACAGTTTGGCCATGACCCATATACCCATGGGAGCCACGTATGAAAGATTGGTGCAAATGGCATTGCTGAATGAAGAGGACAAGGGCAAGAAGAAAGAGGGTTTGCAGCCCAAGAAGACAGACTTTAAGAAGGGCGGGAAAGGCAACAAAGAGAAGAGGAAGTGTAATTTCTGTGGCAAAGTGGGGCACTTAGTAAAGGACTGCCGGAAAAAGAAGGCCAAGGAGAATGGTGGGTGCTTTTCTTGCGGTGAGACGGGCCACAGGGCTAAGGACTGCCCAAAGAAACGAGGACAGGGGCAGAGGGCTGGATCCACCCCAGGGGCACAGGTCCATGTGCTAGAAGCGCCACCTCTGCAACAGCGAGGTATAAATACTTCTGTAGAAAGTGTAGTTTATCTTTATGATCACCCCGTTCGCACTTTATTTGATTCTGGCGCATCACACTCCTTTATCTCGTCTGCTTTAGTAGAATCTCTGCACCTAGAAACTAGTATGGTAGAGGACCCCTTAATTGTTTCAAACCCAATTGGGGGCCCAGCTCATTTGTCTATGATCTGTGTGGGATTGAAAATTTCTATTCTAAGTGTAGAATTTCAATGTAGTGCCTTTGTTTTGGGCTTTTCGGGGTATGGTTTGATTTTGGGTATGGATTGGCTATCCAGTAATGGGGCCATCCTTGATTGTGAGAAAAGGGCTGTTAGGCTCCTAACCCAGCTCGGTAATACTTTGGAAATTTCTTGTAATCCCTCGTATGCGGTTATGCTTAGTTATCTTGAATCGCTAGATGCCTCTGTTGAAAACTTGCAATCAGTTAGAGTGGTCCGGGAATATCCGGATGTCTTCGACGAGGTGAAGGGCTTGCCTCCGAAGCGGGAAATAGACTTCCGCATATATCTTGTAGATAATGCAAAGCCCGTTGCGTTGCCCGTTAGACACATGGCTCCACGAGAAAGGAAAGAGCTCAGTAAACAGATTAAAGAGCTTCTAGAAAAGGGGTTCATTAGGAGGAGCATTTCAAAATGGGGCGCTCCAGTGGTGTTCGCTACAAAGGCGGATGGCTCACTCCGTCTATGTGTTGACTATAGGGAGCTCAACAAGCTAACGAAAAAGAATAGGCATCCTCTCCCTAGAATTGACGATTTATTTGACCAGCTTGTAGGAGCATCTGTTTTCTCCCAACTCGATTTAGCAACCGGTTTTCATCAGCTATGGGTGGCTGAAGATAGCATCGATAAAACGGCTTTCAGAACCCCAGACGGCTTCTTTGAATGGCTTGTCATGCCTTTCGGCTTGACAAATGCACCTGCTTACTTCGTGGACCTGATGAGTAGGGTATTTAGAGATTTCCTCAACAAATTCGTAGTGGTCTTCGTAGATGATATCCTTATCTTCTCAAAGAGTGAAGAGGAACATGCTCAGCACTTAAGGGAAATCATGGAAACTTTGCGAGTCCATCAACTAAAAGCCAAATTCTCCAAATGCCACTTTTGGAGAGAAGAGGTGAGGTTCCTTGGGCACATAGTATCCAAGCAAGGGTTAGCAGTGGACCCTGCGAAGGTAGTGGCGGTACAAGATTGGAAGACACCAAGGAATGCAACTGAGGTCCGAAGCTTCCTAGGACTAGCGGGTTTCTATCGAAAATTCATAAGGGATTTTGCGAAAATCTCAGCTCCGCTCACGAAATTGACCAAGAAGAATCTAGTGTTTAATTGGGACTTGGATTGCGAGTTTGCTTTCCAACGACTGAAAAGGGCTCTCACAACAGCCCCAGTTTTGACGCTGCCAGATGGGAGCAAGATGTTCACTGTTTATACGGATGCATGTAGGACAGGGCTAGGCGCCGTCTTAATGCAAGAAGGAAGGGTAGTAGCTTATGGCGGGAGGCAGTTGAAAGTGCACGAAAAGAACTACCCAACCCACGATCTTGAGTTAGCCGCCATCGTTTTTGCACTCAAGTCTTGGCGACACTATCTCCTAGATGAGAAGTTCGAACTTTACACTGACCATAAATCGTTGAAATATCTTTTCTCGCAGAAGGATCTTAACTTGAGGCAACAAAGATGGATGGAGTTTCTTGCCTCGTACGATTTCGAAATCTCCTATACTCCGGGCAAAGGCAACGTAGTGGCAGACGCGTTGAGCCGAAAGAAATTGACCCTAAGCCCGTTGTTTGTTGAAAGACAAAGCCTAGAGTTTATAGCCAGCTTCGACTTTAGGCCTTCCTCCGATTTCGTACCAGGCTTGCTAGCATCTCTCGAAGTGCGCCCAACTTTAGTGGATTCGGTAGGGGCAGCACAACGCGAAGACCCTCAGCTTGTGGAAATAATTGATAGGCTAATTAGGGGTGAGACTTCAAGTCACCTCAACAGATACTCCATCGACGATAGGGGTTTGCTAAGGCGAGACGGAAGACTATGCGTCCCACAGACAAACGATTTAATAAAGAAGGTTCTCGAGGAAGCACATCACTCCAAGATGACGATACACCCAGGCGGAGATAAAATGTACAAAGACATAAAGAGGACTTTCTTTTGGAACGGCATGAAAAAGGACGTGGCAGAATTCGTTTCTAAGTGCATGGTATGCCAACAGGTTAAGGCGGAACAGAAAAAGCCTGGCGGACTGCTACATCCTTTAGAGGTCCCGCAATGGAAGTGGGATAGCATCTCAATGGACTTCATCGATGGGCTGCCTAGGTCTAGGAGAGGCAACACTAGTATTTGGGTAATAGTGGATAGGCTTACTAAAAGCGCCCACTTTTTACCTGTCAAAAGTAAAAGAACTGCCTCATCCCTAGCATCACTTTACCTCAAGGAAATCGTTCGACTCCATGGAATACCATCTAGCATTGTTAGTGACCGAGACCCCATCTTCACCAGCGAGTTTTGGCGGAGTCTGCAAGAGGCAGTAGGAACGCAGTTATGCTTGAGCACAGCCTATCATCCCCAAACCGACGGCCAAACAGAGAGAGTGAACAGAGTTTTGGAAGACCTCTTAAGACTGTGCGTCCTTGACTTCGGAGGGACATGGGAAGACCACCTTCCTTTGGTGGAATTTGCCTACAACAACAGCTATCAAGCAACCATCGGAATGGCGCCCTTCGAAGCTTTATATGGAAGACCGTGCCGATCGCCCACTTGTTGGTGGGAGTCCACGGATAAGCTCATACTTGGACCAGATATGATCCGAGAGACCTCAGAGAAAGTAGACCTAATACGAAGAAGGATGAAGACGGCCCAAGACAGACAAAAGTCCTATGCCGACAAAAGGAGAACCGACCTTGAATTTGAAGTTGGAGACAGAGTTTTTCTCAAGGTATCACCGCTAAGAAACGTTGTTCGTTTTGGAACCACAGGAAAGCTAGCACCAGGGTTCGTAGGGCCATTCCCTATTATCGAGAAAATTGGGAAAATGGCCTATAGATTAGAGTTACCCGAGAAATTGGCTGGAGTCCACAACGTTTTTCACGTTTCACATCTCCGAAAATGTCTGCATGAGTCAGCTGAAGTGGTAGAGCCAAATATCCTCGAAGAGGCCGAAGTGGAACGCGAAGCAACCATAAGAAAAGTTCCAACCCGCATCTTAGGAACGGAAGTGAAGAAGCTACGCAACCGCGAAGTCAAGCTCGTCAAAGTTCAGTGGAGCGACGCCGAGGAAGACGCGACTTGGGAAACTGAAGCTAGAATCCGTACAGCCTACCCTTTTCTGTTCGAGGGTACATCCTTGATCTTTCCTTTTCCTTAAGTTGCGCTTTTATCTATCTTTTTAGGTATATTTCCTCGACCTTATCTTTTAGGTAGAGACCCTTTGGATTGAAACATGTAGTTGAAACATGTTATGGATGATGGTTGCAAGTGGTTGCAAATGATTGCTAGTGGTCGCTCGTGATTGCATATACACACACAATCTAGGTTTTAGATCGGCTCAGTCACTCCATATTGCATATGCATATATGTTTGTATTCGTATGTGGTTGAACTTTAAGGTGTTGTCATGTGGATGCTGCATTTGTATTGAATGATTGTGCACTCATGTAGAATCATGAATAGAAAAATTTGCATACATAATGGATTCACGGCACTTACATAATTCACATTAAGGAGGTCAACTGAATCAGTAGACCGCCTGATTTTGCATTAGATAAGTACATGTACACACACACTTCGCATATGATCATGAAGCATTAGAAGTCTTTTAAGGACAGTGGATGCTCGTGTTTGATGGATGAGTAGATGGATGATTGGATGTTAGGATATACATTCCTCCTAACTTGAGAGATTTCGGGGACGAAATCCTTTTAAGTGGGGGAGAATGTAACACCCCGAAAAATTCTATAACTGTGAAATTAGCAAATTAAAGTATAATTAATCTGAAATCAAAGAACTAACCCGATTCCAATTAAATATTATTTAATTGGTACATTTCATTAAATCTAAATAAAAAGATTTAATCTTTTCTCCACTGGGTTTAAGAACAGTGTTAGTGAAGACACCATTCACGACAAACCCAAATCACATTTGATATTCAATACAAGGCTCTGAATAGAAAATATACCGGCTTATATTCAATATCAAATTCTACGACTAACAAATATCGTATTGGAAATAACGATATATATATCTATATCTTTCAAATTTCCATAACAACAGTTGTATAATCACGAAATCCAACATCGAAATATTCCGAAGACAATTTCGATTCAAATCCACTCCAATGCAATCATTGGAAATTCTGGTTATTTTTAAAACCCTTTTCGAATTCAATTTATTTATTTAAAAATAAATAGAATTATAATTCTAGTTCAAAACTAGTTCATTTCGATAAAAATCTATTTTTATCTTTTCAAATATGGAGTTTTTCATCCCAATTCTTTCTAAATCATTTCTTATGATTTTACACAAATTATTGCTATTTTTAATAATTTTATCAAGGCCCGTACAGTCGATTTCCATCAATGGCCTTCGAACTGCACTTACAGCGACCTTTTTCGAATTGGATTTGGACGTATCTCCAAATCCAACCGTTAGATTTTGAATTTCTAATATTCGTTAGAAAGCTCTTTTCGATACGAACCCAACGGTTCCGGTTTTAGGAGAATCCGACGGTCGGATCTCCCGTAATGTCCGTTTGAAATAAATGGTCGAAATTCACGAACTGCCGCGGCGCGGCGCGTTCTATTCAGGCCATTATATTATATATATAATATATATAATATATTTCGTCGATTTCTATTTAAAAACGAATTATATAAATAGTTTTAAATTCGTTTCAAAATCTATTTCAACTTCCATTTCAATTCAAAGCAAAATTGAATTCTTCTTTATAAATTCGTTTCAAAATTCATTTCTATTCAATTCAAATTTTAATTCAATTTGAATTCATTTTAATTCAATTTGAATTCATTTTAATTCAATTTGAAATCGTTTTCAATTCAATTCATTTTGAAATCGTTTTCAATTCAATTCATTTCGAAATCGTTTTCAATTCAATTCATTTCGAAATCGTTTTCAATTCAATTCATTTCGAAATCGTTTTCAATTCAATTCATTTCGAAATCGTTTTCAATTCAATTCATTTCGAAATCGTTTTCAATTCAATTCATTTCGAAATCGTTTTCAATTCAATTCATTTCGAAATCGTTTTCAATTCAATTCATTTCGAAATCGTTTTCAATTCAATTCATTTCGAAATCGTTTTCAATTCAATTCATTTCGAAATCGTTTTCAATTCAATTCATTTCGAAATCGTTTTCAATTCAATTCATTTCGAAATCGTTTTCAATTCAATTTAATCGATTTCGAGATTACTTTTCAATATTCATTTTAAAATGAATAAAATCGATATAAATATCGTTTACGTCAAAATGGCGTCAATCTAATCAACACGGCTTCATAAATTTCTATTTTCAAATATTCTATTTCAAATATTTCCTATTATCAAAATATTTGTTATTATCAAAATATTCTTTATTTTCACGATTGGAATGAGGCCCAATCAATTACCATATAAAATTAATTATATGGATTTTCATACAACACATGTATATAATAACATTGAAAATAATCAACCATCAACCAAAGTGCACTACACTGTATAAGCATCAAATATAGATATTCAACGCTTATAACAGCCTGTCAATCAATCGATCGACATATTTAATCAATCAGGATGAGTGAAATTCATATTTCATCCCAACACCCGTGTGGGGTTTCAAACAATCAAACACAGATTTTAGTTGTGCAGTTGGGCGATGTGTAAAATTTATCGTCCCAATCAATGTCATTCAAATAAGTGTACATAAACAAACCATCTGGTTTGTAAATGAATATTTATTTATTCACCTCACTATTTTCTTATTCACGTTAAAAATTATATTTTTAACGATAAAACATTTTATTTCAACCTATGAATTTCTATTCAATTCATTTATTCAATAAAATGATATTTTTATTTTTCTAACATATTTTAGAAAATTTCGGCGGCACAACGGCACGATACTAGAAAAGGGACAAGGCCTAGCCTTATCCCCGGTCTAGTGAAGGCCCACGCCATTCACACATCAATCAAACCAATTCATTTCACCACACAATTCAATTTCAATCAAATAATCTAACCAACTACACAACCAAACAAACAAGTCCATGGTATGTGGACGGGTGTCGGGTGCTTCTAATAAGCACCGTCTGCATCCTAGTATATATATATATATAACTAGAAAAGTAGAATTTGAGTGAGAAGTTCTCACCGATAGCTATCCAATCATCTTGACTCTTCTTTTGCAGAATTCTTCGTCGACCTCGCCCTTTTGTCGCTTTCGCCCGTATTCTCTACATATGTAAAAATCGAATTTTTACTTCGCTATTCCATATATAAAAATCATATTTTTATTTCGAAGTTCAATATATAAAAATCCTATTTTTCTATCGAAGTTCAATATATAAAAATCCTAATTTTCTATCGAAGTTCAATATATAAAAATCCTATTTTTCTATCCGCTAATATATAGATAAAAATTCTATTTTTATAACGCTATTCTCTATATAAAGATTTCGCCTTTTCAAAAATATAGATTTCATCATTATAAAAATCATCACTTTACTTCAACGTATATAAAATAAAAATCAGATTTTTATTTCGCTACATGTACAAAGATGATATCTTTATATTCTCTATCCTATAAAGATTATATTTTTAATACTTTAAAAATATAAAAATCATATTTTTAATATTTTTATATAGTAAAGATTATATTTTTAATACTTTAAAAATATAAAAATCATATTTTTACTTCTAAGTTCATTATATAAAAATTCTATTTTTAATTCGAATAAAAATCTCGTCTTTATAGAAATACCAATCTAATCTTTTCTAAATCATAAATCTAATTTTTTCCTAAATCAAAACTACGATCTTTTTCTAAACAAAATACGATCTTTTTCTAAACAAAAATATGAACTTTTTCTTAGATAAAGATCCTATCTTTATTTTCTAATCATCATTTTTTTTAAAAAAAAAAAATCAAATCTTTTATAACTTAAAAATCAAATCTTGTTCATTGTTAAAAATCCAACCTTGTTGATCATTAAAAATCCAACCTTGTTCATGAAAAATCATTTCTTTTCCTATGGTTAAGACATAAATAAAAATCCTACACTTTTTATAAAAGAAAAATCTCAGATTTTACATATTAAATAATAATAAAAACTGTTTTTTTTTTATTATTATAAAATCACTTACCTTTTACAAACAAAAACAAATATAAATAAGCAGAAAAAAAACTTACATTTTTTTTCCAACGAGAAAAGGGGGGAAAGAGGTCTGCGAGTCGGATTGGTGGAAGGGGGGGGTCGCGGTTGTTGGAATGGTGACTGGCGGCATTGGCAACGGACTGTGGAGGCTTGGGCGTGGGGTATCTTCGAATGGAGGGAGGATAGAGGGGCTAGGGCGGAGGAGGAACGGAGAGAGAGGGGGGAAGCGCCTGAGGCTGAGGCGGTGGCGGTTTAGGGTTCGGGGGGTTACCGATTTGGTTGCGTGGCTCTCGGAGGAGATAGGGAGGAAGGAGGAGGAGTTCGACGTGGGGAAGGAGGGCGCGGCGCTGCCTCGCCGGAGGCGGCGATCGCCTGGCGGCTGCTGTTGCTTTCTTCTTCTTTTTTTTTGTTTTTTTTGTTTTATGTTTTCTGAATCGGGGGGGGGGGGGGCCAAGAAGGAGATATAGGAGGGAAAATATTTTTTTTTATTATTATTTAATTATTTAATTTCGCAAAAAGGTTGACTTTTACATACGACCTCGAAACGAGGCCCACCGCCTGTCGTCCATAGCGTTTCACCCCCATTCCGAACACAATGGGATATGTACCGCAAGCTGAATCGACCGTTTCGATCAGTTTCCGTTGAATTTACATTTAAATCGCTATATTGAATTTTAAACGTACATTTCAATTTACCGGGGTCACTTACTAACTAGAAAAATTCCCGAAAAATATTTTCTAGCTTCGTATTGATGATACGGTCCTAACAAAACTAGTTTCGTCGAAATCCGAGGTCGTTAGAAAAATGGCCAATTTTAAGGGCCTGAATTCCATAGCGACTATTCAGAATTTTCAACTGGACATATCTTTTGATTCCCGCTACGAAATTTCAATTTGTCGGATTCGTTGGAAAGATATTATCAATTAGATCCTAATGTTTTTGGTTTCACTAAAATCCGGATTGTTTTGCACCCAGTACATTCAATTGAAGTTTGAAATCGAATTATCGAACTACCGCGCCATTTTCAATTCTATTTATAATTATATATAAATATTTATATTCTAACGGTGACGCGTATAATATATACGTTCGAATTATATTTAAAATAAATTTCTCGTCGATATTATTTAAAATAATCCATTTCAAATATTCAAGATTCGATAAAATTGCCAAAATAAAAATTTTAAACTGGCCCAGATTTTCGGGTTGTTACAATCTCCTCCACTTAAAACTTTTCATCCCCGAAAAGGAACAAAGTCGAAAGTGGTTTGATTATTCAGCTCTACGATCGATCAGGCTTCCATTCTCCAACTCTTTAGTTTCTGAGAATTTTCAAAATTTCAAAAATTTGGCTAACACCCTAAATTTTCGAAAAATTTCGCCATAACCTCCCCTGCACCGGGAGCATCGGGGAATTTCAAATAGCTTCCCCGGTCCTTCAGATCTCAAAAAGAAAAAGAAAAAGAAAAAGCCAAGCGGCTAGCCAATAGGCTCACAAAATCATCATCACCCAAACAAAACAGTAAATTATGTAGTAAACGTGTACCTATTTGTCGGGCAAACAAATTTTATTCTCTGCTCTAGCCTCCTTGCTATGACCTGTTCAATGATATATATGTATATGCAAGCAAACGCAACCAAATTTCAATACAATTCAATATTTGATTCAATTAGGCTAAATGGTTAAAAATTAGCAAACAACTAAACAAACAACACAAACATCAATCAATTAGTGAATTTAACGTTTCAAATTCATAATTTGATATATATACAAAAAATCATGTTTTGATGCCAAATCACAACAATGTATTCTAGCTATATATAAGTTTTGGTTCTCACACCAGCCTAATGGAAATATATAGAAAATCACACCTTCGAAACACGAACATAAATACTGATGATGTCATGACAATCATCAGTACCATCTCCGGGCGACTAGAATGTGATTCCATATCTATCCAGTATATTAAAACTTTGAATATACGTTTGCAAGGCGTATATGCAAATTCTTTATATACTGAATTGTCCAAAATCAATATAAACAAATAATCAAATACGAATAGTTGATTTAAATTTTAAAAACAAAATTTGTTTTCATTTGAAAAATATACTCTTCACACTCGTTCTAGGATACTACTGATCCTATCTCTAACGAGTCATTCTAATTGGATATTGCTAATCCAATATCTGATGAATTCTTTCGTATGGTTCTAATGTGTCTTGTTCTCGAGCTCTGTAAACCAAAGCTCTGATACCAACTGTGAAGACCCGTAACTTCCCCGTAAAGGAAAGCGTCGGATAGTTCGAGAACAAACCACAACAGAACGCATATAGAAGAACATTTCACTATATATTACAACAGTGCATCAGATTACAAGCATATACCGAGTATAAACGAATATTACACAGAAATATCAGAGATTTAAATTACATTTAAATACATAGCAGCGGAAAATAATACAATACACAACTAGAATGAGATATACGGATACAAAGCTTTCCGGATATCGTTCCAGCTGTAAACCAGGATCCTGTGAATATAAATCTGCAAAACCAAAACTACTAGCTGCCCGTGCGGAAAATAGGGGCACCCAGAGTTTAGGTTAAAACAATAAACTCCAGGTCAGTCATGTGACTGGTGTGAGAACTAAAACAGTTATTATTCTTTATTTTAAATCATTAGGTAAATCAAGGGACCACGCCGTATAACACGGAACGGGTTTCCTCCCAAGAATACCAGTGCATAAAACAAACAGCGCAATGCTAAATAAAGAAAAATGAAGCTGTTATAAGACCCAGGTCCTATCACACAATGCAACGCAAGCCGGGGGATAGGGTTTTCCCTTATAACAGCTAAAGAATGCTTGATACGTTTAAAATAAATCATTTGATACTATTATAAGTGCATAATGTATAAAACAACTTCAAATCATAAGTATCAATCATAGGCGGCATAAGCGCCCCATCCCACTATGTCGCCATATATAGGATTACAATTAAAACCGCAAATGTCACGTATTTGGAAATTGGATTTCCGTCTATGAACCGAGGCAAAAGATAGTCCTCAACCGATTCGAGACGCTCTAGCCCGTGTCTCAGGATCAGAGCTCGAGTGACCCTTGGATCGTCAGGGACAGTCCACCGATGTGGATTAAACTTAAACCCTGAACATGCGTTTCCCCACCCTTTGGGGTGTCAATGAGCCAACGAATGACTCCATCGGTTCGAGAACGACCGATCAATCCGAGGCGCCTCGCAACAGCAACAACCACATAAGTCAAACTCGTCAGGGCGTGTAAAACCACTGACGCCACTTTTTAGCTAGAAGGAAACGAATGCCCTCCCTGAGGTCCTCTCCCGTTTTTGGTTCATACCGGGTGTGAAACTCGCGAAGTAAACGTTACACAAAGCTACGCCACAAAGGCCGTGCTTTGATCATCACCACAAGACTTTGCTTTTCAACAGAAGCCTCGATCAATTGCCACTTAGGCATGCCACACAGGCAATTCACTCCATGCGTTTGATATCCATCAATATATAACCCCTGAGCTCGTACGTCTCAGAGAAGGGCATTAAGCAAGAGAATAAATTCTCCGCCGCCAAACAGATATATATTTAATAGAGATCAATCACACGGACTAAAATCCAATGTCAGACACACAGTCCATTTACAAGTCCGTTCTGGGTCTGAACGAAACCGGAGGCACCTAGTACCCCGCATATCCATCGATCTCCAAGTACGTCTGGACGATCACCAACTGTTTCCATCTTCTTGGGTGTACAGCCCAATCAAGATCATCAGTTATCACCCAAGCGACGTGAAGACCTCCGGTCTTCGACCATCGTCTTCATCTTCGACTTATCGTCGTATCAGTTATTCAGAATGGGATAAACCCGGTCTTTCCGAATAACTCGCGTATATTTAAATAAGTGTTACACAAACACAACATACGCCTCATTCCAATTCATCAGTCACTAACCGTAAATTAATCAAGAGGATAATTCCCCAAACATTAACCCCGAAGGCCGAAACCAACATCAGATCAATATCCAGAAAACCATTCTGCTTGGCTAACCGACAGTTAGTTTCTAAATTTCACATTCATAGGGAAAGATTCCCATTAATTTTATCAAAGATAAATTCCTTGAATTTATTTTTTAATCTACTTTTGAATATCAATTCAAAACTAGTCGGGATTAACGAACCTTACCGAAGTAATCATTTGTTTAATCTCCCCATCCCAACCTATTCATCCCATGAAGTAAAACTAGTCATACTTCATATCTAACACCACGGTGTTATCGGTAAATTCAATTACCATTTCACGTTCAAATCTAATTAAAGATTTAACTATCGCCTGGAGCAAAACTGGTGATACTCCATTTTCGATCATTTCAATCTAATTAAAGATTCATTAAAACTCCACTTAGTTTTAATCTTCGACTGGGTTAAAGAATCAGTGTCATTTAAAACACGGTTCACGATAAACCCAAAATCACATTCATTAATTATCGGGTTAAAGAACGAGTGTTATTTAAAACACTGTTCACGATAAACCCAAAAATCAATATCGACCCGATTCCAATTAAATATTATTTAATTGGTACATTTCATTAAATCTAAATAAAAAGATTTAATCTTTTCTCCACTGGGTTTAAGAACAGTGTTAGTGAAGACACCATTCACGACAAACCCAAATCACATTTGATATTCAATACAAGGCTCTGAATAGAAAATATACCGGCTTATATTCAATATCAAATTCTACGACTAACAAATATCGTATTGGAAATAACGATATATATATCTATATCTTTCAAATTTCCATAACAACAGTTGTATAATCACGAAATCCAACATCGAAATATTCCGAAGACAATTTCGATTCAAATCCACTCCAATGCAATCATTGGAAATTCTGGTTATTTTTAAAACCCTTTTCGAATTCAATTTATTTATTTAAAAATAAATAGAATTATAATTCTAGTTCAAAACTAGTTCATTTCGATAAAAATCTATTTTTATCTTTTCAAATATGGAGTTTTTCATCCCAATTCTTTCTAAATCATTTCTTATGATTTTACACAAATTATTGCTATTTTTAATAATTTTATCAAGGCCCGTACAGTCGATTTCCATCAATGGCCTTC